>KV751421.1:136113-161219 GCA_001698575.1 Mola mola
AGCTTTACAGCGAGTTTCAGCTCAGCATTTATCTGTTCAATCTACAATTTCACTCTGCTGGTCCACTCTTACAGCTCTCAGAGCATCGTCTGAGGAGTAAAAGTTGTAAGAAGCCACAGTTCGTTTCCTGTTCAGCAGCAAACAGCAGAGAGTGAGAGACCAGTTAAAGTGAACAAACTGTAGCTGAAGATCTTTCCCACTGAGGGCGACGGAGACTAGAAACAGAGCTACAAGAGTGAGCGAACATAAAGTAAATGTTAATGTTCCGTGTCCGTTAGATGTGATCGTTTTCTAACATGTGTGCTATAAGAATAACTTAATAAAGTAATGTCAATGTGGCCGGGATGCTGACACAAACCACAAACTCCTACCTTTGGCGTTCAGCGGTATTATTAGAGAGGCCCTGAACGCATCTTCTGAATAATATGTCTGCGCTGATAGAGCTGTGGCACGTTATGCAAAGTCCTTCAGTCACCTGGAAATAAAGATAAAAATGCCATTCATCAATGTCCGAGCACAAAGCTAATAAATCTCCCGACTCGGTTTTATCGGCGATGCGGGACGACGCCTGAGACAAAAGGCCCCGGTTGGATTCAGTGACACGGTCATTCATAGTCCCCGTTAATCAAGGAAACTAAGCTTATTAAGTTATCCTTTCAACAGCTCGAACGGGAGGCTCACAAGTGTTGGTTCAGTCAGGAGTAGACATGTGGTTTACTCCCTAAATCTAAATTACCATCAGACGTCGGCCTCGTGTGGTCAGTTACCCTAAATGGTGTGTAGAGGTCAATCCCTGTCGCTTTGACTCCATCCTGTCTGCGGGTTCAATGTACTGAACCCGCCCGAGCGAAGACAGCAGGGTCGAATATTTCTGCTTCTTCTCTGATGAACTCAGTCACGATGAAACGTGTCGGCTTCACCTGACTGAGCGCCAGACACGACACAGAGGTGGAAATTAACGGGAGGTCAGGAGGAGAGAAATGTGACGGCATGTTAGCGAACAACGCTGATTATATATTTTAAGAGCTCAAAGTAACATCTTAAAATTGCTTCATTCAAAGAGAGAGAGAGACAAGCAGCAAAACCTGACATTTAAGAGTCTGGAACCAACAAATGTTAAATCATTTAGCTTGAAAAGAGACTGAAACCAATATTTTGTTATTAAAATGATCATTGGGTAATTTTCCTTCAATCCACCAATCGATAATGAATGCATTTCTACATAAAGGTTTAATTTCTGGAAACAGGAAATGTGCTGCATTTGGTTCCTTCATAGTATATGAGTCGCTGTGTTGTTAGTGACGTGGCAGAAACGAGCACTCTGATTGGCCAGATGTAAACTCGTCAGTTGGAGAAAATAAACTCGGCGAACTTACGTTACTGATGGGAAAACATGCATAAACTGCCTGCAAGTTTAAAAAGAAAACTATACTTACTTGCAAATTGTGTGAAATATTCTGCTTCTGTTGCTTATCTTTGTTACAAATGTTTGATAACCTCAATTAAGGCGAATCGTGGCGAAAACATTTTGCGTTTATCGGCTGCCATATTGATTTTGGCTCAGGCTCCGCCTCTTTTTGTACTTTGATTGCAGAACAGATTTGTGACGTTGACGCAGGCAACGCACCTCAGCAGAAAGTTCAGATATAACAAACATGGCTTTACTGTCCTGTCAGGTTTTATCCTTTTCAAGTTTTTTTTTTTTTTTGCAGATTTTTGACTCAAAACACACGAATAAACAATAGGTGGAAAAAACAAAAAAATCTAGAAGAAGAAATCGTTAAAATGCCTGAACTTAGTTTGAGTGACATTTTCCACAGAACAGCTAAAACGACATGGTTTATTACTTCCTGTCTCTGAGCCCTCTCACAGCTGATTTATTGTTGTTATGCCAACCGTTCTCGGTAAACAACAAGTAAGATTGGCACCAAAAAAGGCCTAATTGGCGAGAGAAGAACCACCTGTGGACGCAGACACTTGATGACTCACTCTTTGAACATCTGCATTCTTCTCAGGCTGCTTCCTGGTCTGCTGGACCCCGTTCTTCGTGGTCCACACCACGCGAGCCGTGTGCCTGACCTGCAACATCCCGCCCGCTCTCACCAGCACCGTCACGTGGCTGGGCTACGTCAACAGCGCGCTCAACCCCATCATCTACACCATCTTCAACACAGAGTTCAAGAAGTTCTTCAAGAAGTGTTTCCGCCGCTGCTGCTGACGTCAGACTGCTGCTGATGGGGAAGTCTGAGGCTTCAGCTCATCTATCATCAACTTAAATACTGTGAAAGAAGCATTTACTGATGATATCTTTCATTTCTGGGTCCTTTTTGTTTGGGGATGTTCTCCCCTGATTTACCTTTGGGTTTACAGCCGGAACCAAACAGCGACGCTGCGGCAGAAAACTGCAGAAAACGGCAAAAAAAAAAAACTGACTGAGGGCAGCTTCAGATGGAGTTAGAGTCTGCAAATTTCAGCGAATGACACGGGGTTTGTGCACAGCCTGAAAGGATCAACTCAAGGACAAAGTAAGCTCCAACAGATCCTGATGCCAGACAGCAGAAAAAACAGCTTCCAGTCAAAAAATCCCCAAACAGCTCCTCACGTTCTCACCGAAGTGTAATATAATCACATTTTAGGTAATATGATAATTTGCTTTCTTGCAGAGATTTAGAGGAGAACTGATGTTATTCTTGTCTGTTTTTCAGCCAACTGAAGCTACATTCAGCAGCCAATTAGCTTAGCACAGTGGCTGGAAACTGGAAGAACTGGCAATTCGTAGTTGCTAAACCAGCTAAACCAGTGAGCTAACTTCAGCTAGCCAAATGTTACAGTATTATGACTGTTTTTGTTATTGTTATTTTAATTTAATTATTTAATGTAATTTACTGTGATTTCTGGGGATATTTTTCATTCGCATATTCATTCATTCATATTTCATTCAAGATTCACATATATAGAAAATGTGAAATCAAAATGCTTAATGTTAATGACCAGATTCATTTGAAAATCGCCACATAAAAATGTTCAGTCAACATCTGCCACAGCTAGCCAACATCTGCCACAGCTAACAAACATCTGCCACAGCTAGGCGGCATCTGCTACTGTTTGCCAACATCTGCCACAGCTAGGTTAGCTGACATCTGCCACAGCTAACAAACATCTGCCATAGCTCGCTGACATCTGCCACAGCTAGCCAACATCTTCCAGAGCTTACAAACATCTGCTACAGCTAGCAACCATCTGCCACAGCTAGCTAAAAATCTTGAAGCAGGAAATGGAAGAAGACGTAAATGTGGAACTGTACCAGTCAGGAGACACATTAACGTCGTCTTGTCCTGTGGAAACTCATAAAAACCTAAAAGCAGCAGATCGATGAGAGGAGGATGAAGATGATGTTCAAGGGAACCTGAAAAGATCAGTTAGCTCCATTAAGTAAATATCTGGCAGGCGATAAAGATGAGATTTATGTCCTCGGAGGATCCGTCGCATTTGTTGCCAAAGAAACAGGAAACAGGAGCAGAACGTACAGTAGATCCAGTCAGCTGACGACTCCTGTCGTCAGCACGCTAACAGCGGCACCGAGGTCACAAGATCTCTGAAAGCTCATTTGACTTGTCAGGAACTCTTTTCCTATTTCATATTTTAAAAGCCTTTTGTCAGTACGGAACTTGTACAACCTGCTGGTTCCTGAGGAAAGTGATTAATTTTAGATAATTGTTTAAATGATATGAAACACAACAGTGGTGGAGGACAGAGTTAACACGTCCTGTAAGTTCCCCTCTGTAGGGACCCTTGTTTCGACCTCAACCGGCGGCTAAAGGTCCACCAGGAACACCACAGGTTCTGCTGTGAATGTGTGGATATGCTCCATTTTATTTCACCGGACCGCACCAGTACTACACCAACAGGTTCTCTCCACAATCCCAGACACTCGCAATAACTGTTTCAGCATCGTGGCCAAAACCCTGTTTATTTCTTTCATTCTGTCTGTGGTGAATTTTAAGGCCCTGAATGTTCAGGAAATACGGCTGTGAAAATTTCTCCTTTAACTGAGGGAGGCCTTATTTCTTACAGCTCGGTATGTGAAAACGTTTCTCTCTCTTCAGAAATACATTGAATGAGGAATCATTTTAGGGTCCCTCTTTCATGAGACCTGTTGTTACATAAGTGGATGGCAGGTTCAGCTGTACTGTCTTTTTTTTTTGTTTAAATAAGTGAAAATATTAAAATTAATCTGAAAGTAGGAGACGTCATTTCAGTTGCCAGTTGGAATATCGCCATGACAGTCATAGCTTCAGATGAAGAACTGTGTTTTTCACTTTCAGTTAGCTCACAACATTTGTCATCATGCTGCTCTGTCAAAAGCAAGGTGGTTCTCAGAGGGTTGTCTTTAAGTTACAGAAGAACAAAAGTTTAAGATGTTAAAACCACATTTTTATGTTACAGTGACCTTGTTGTGATTGCCATGAACCAAATAATTCCACATGTTAACTTCAGTAATAAACAGTAATAAATGTGAATCTTCATTCAAATCAACATATTCCTGCAAGTTAAACTAGAAAAATGATGGTTCTGTTCCTCCACACAGAGCAACAGTGAAGGTTCAGTGGGTCCAGAAGAAGGGCTTGATGGTTTTTGTAGTTGTGTGATTGGTAGACATCTTGATTATTTTCAAAGGTTTAGCTGCATGTTTTGTAATAAACTCTGGATCACAGAGCTGGTTAAACTGTAAAAGACAATGAAGAGAGTCACGTGATCCTTGATAACTCAGTTTTTAGTTGGACAAACCTGAACATGAATATTGCTGCTGCTATAATAATACTGCTGTCACCGGCGTGGAGGCCTGAAAGACTCGTTGTGCTGAGAGTCGGATCATTTGCTTTCTAAAGTTTTGCTATTTACAGTGAAGTTTCTCTCAAAGGGACACATTCACAAACAGCTTCAGACACACAGCACATTTGTACGTATTAGTGAAGTCTCAAAAAAGAAAAATATCATGAAAAAATTTAATCTTTCATTTCTTGAAATTAAATCCAAATTTTAAACAATGTATTCTATATTAATTACTCGTAAGGTTGAATACTGAAATAAAAATAAACATTTTTAATTGAAAATGATATTGATATTGATGAAATATTCTAATATTTTGAGCAATATTGATCAAACATTTTTAAAAAAAGGGCAAAATGTTTTAAAAAAAATTGTTTTAGAGACTACAATATATTAAATGTTCACATTCTTAAATAAGACTAAAAACTTACAATATTCTGAGTTTTTGAGTTGCACTAGTACATGAGGAAAGCTTAATTTCAGAGTTATGTTAAAACGTGGTTTACACATTTTGTGTAAAAGTGAGAAATAAATTAAAAAAATTGACTTTGTGAGCAGTAACATGAAAAATATCCCATTATGACACAACAATGTTTAAAATAAGACATCTTACCTGTTATATGAAAGCAACAAAAGCCTTCGGTCATGTAGTCAGGAAAATATCTGTATGTTACAATAACTTAATAATAATAATTCTGAATTATTTCATTTATTTCTGACACTTGGAACACTCAACATACCATAATAGTCATTTTGCTTGTATCTTTTTACGATTAGCTTTTAAAAGTGTGTGCAGGAGGAATAACAGGAAGCAGTTTGCAGATTGTGTCTGGTATCATAAAGTGAAACTCTCAGTGTACTGCAGTGTGTCTGTACACTGTATCCATGTTTAATGTGGAAATCTTTTTAATAAAGTCTTCCTACATGTCGGTTGTAGTGAAACAGCAGAGAAGGATTCGATTTAAGCACTTCAGTCCCTTTAAGACGCTCAG
Source organism: Mola mola (assembly GCA_001698575.1). Lineage (NCBI taxonomy): Eukaryota > Metazoa > Chordata > Actinopteri > Tetraodontiformes > Molidae > Mola > Mola mola. Next base: position 141,936 of record KV751421.1, read on the forward strand.
AATGTGACAAAACAACTTTTTCTTACAGCTACGTCAGCAGCACCTTAAAAATACTTTTTTTTTCTCCTGTGTTGAGGAGAAGAGGTGAAAATTGGAGCGAAGTGCGACGGCGGAAGCTGGAGCTAAATTTGATCAAATCTGTAATGATCTGCAAAACTACAGAGTCAGCAACAGGGGTCAGGCTGAGCGCAGAGCGAGGACCGACTCACTTTCTCCCAAAGCAGCACGAGTTCAGTCGAGCACGTGAGATAAACACACGATGACGAAGCGCCCGGAAATGACACCCAGCAACATCAGAAACAGGACTGAGGAACCGAGCAGCACTGGCTGTTTGTCTACCAAGGGGTGGTGCAGATGGTAGCAGCCCCGGGGTTCTGAGGAACGGTGCTTCAACATCTCTTCAACCTGAGTGTTGACAGCCCCTGTGCATTCTGGGACGGTGGAGGAGTACAGCTAGCTGGGGGGAAACACTATACAAGAAGGACTGAGCAGACTCTATTTCCTGAGGAGGCTGGAGATGTTCTGTCAGTCTGCGGTGGCCTGTGTTCAGTTCCTCGCCGTGGTCTGATGGGGCAGCAGCATCGGAGCCGGCCGGACACACGGAGCGAACGGCCTGATTTGGAAGACTGGCTCTGTGACTGCAAGCATGTGACATGTGACATGTGAGGCCATGATGGTGACCAAACTGTTATCCATGGTGGACAACCCTGAACACCTTCTCCAACACATGGACGGACTGCAGAGCTCCTTCTCCAGAAAGTTCATACAGCTCCGCTCGACCGTCACAGGAAGCAAGAAATAATAATGTCCACCAGTCCCCCCCCGTCTGACAGAGAACGCCCGGGACACGGTTCTCATATTCCTGCAGCCGCACCTTGTTAAGAAAGGCCAATCATTAGTGACTATACACACATTTGCACGTGTTCGCACCCTGTAGTGATATTACTATTGTTACGACCCCTGGACCTAGTCAACAGATAGGTTAAAGTGTGTGTGCAAGATTCTGGTTTCTCCTATGTTCCCTGAAGGTGTCATCAGTGGAGGTCGGAGCAACGGCACCTTTAAAAAACCAGCTCCTCTTCTCAAGCTGTCTCTCGGCCCAGACGCAGTCAGCGTCTGCACGTCTTGCCTTGGTTTGATGTTTAATTTTTCAATTTACAAACACCACACAGTGCACCGTGAACACGCAACCACATTTAGCCACCCATCCAACTGACACATTCGTTGTTGATCATTTTGGACTGATGTTAATAGATATTATTTGATTCAGTTTAACTCTACGTGTCCTTTCCTGAGTTTGTCTTGGCCTTGAGCATTACTTGTCTTACTTGTGCACATTAACGTATGAAAATGTTTTTTTTCATCCTATTTCCTATTCTTATGCTTATACTTTGTATATTTTGATTAGAGTTTATCATTTACTTTATCTTTATTTGACTGTTTTTATTGTTGCTGAAACAAAGTCATTTCCCAGATTGGGATCAATAAAATACATCTATCTATCCAAACACCTAAACAACAAACAGCAGACTCAAGAAGTGTGAGGGGCAGGAAATGAGCATTTTATTTCATTCTGTTCACTGGAGGAGCATGAGATTTTTTTTATCTTCCATCAGAGCCTCCAAGAGGGCACTTTTACTGTGTTATTCTTCTTTAATTCGTTGGGCAACACCTTTTTCCATCTTACATCCTGAAGTCACATTTATAAAACAGACTTTCAACATATTTTAAGAGGTGTAAAGCAGAAAAATGTTAGTAGATATTTACGGTAAAACCTTATTTAGATGTGAAAGATTCCGCAAAGCCTTGACGTGATGCGAGTGCCTGACCTGCTGGTCATGGATGGAGATATTGAGACATGTGCTAAAGCCTTTGGTGAACTGTTCACGAGTTTAATGACCATTTGTGTTTAATATCAGCCGGTCAGTTTTGACTTTCTGCCACATCTTGTTCACCGCAGCAGGGACACAATCCCAGGATGTGTGCTTGGCCTCATTCGTCCTCCCACCAAATAAAACCTGCCGCCTGTCTTCAGTCTCCTCCACCATCTTATCTTCCAAGACGTTCGACTCTCTCTTTAGGTTCATGACTGTTCCTGACTAAACCCTCGTTCTGTCTCCTTACACAAGGAGGAACCACAAGGCAGACGTAAGTTTACGCTGATGTGACATTTACAGACCACAGGTTCTTAAGCTTCAGTGGGTTCTTAGATTCTTGTTTGAGACATGTACATCTTGAATGATCTATGAACCAAATGTAAGCATCGCTGGAAATTAAGATCAAGTGTAAATCTAGAAACGTTTTTAATCAGCGAGGCCTCTGGTTGCAACCACTGATTCACCACAATTCAAACAAATCTCACACTACAAGTTGTCATCTGGCTCCCTCTGCTGGTTAATACTAAGTCAGTTTTCACGCCATCTGTCTTCAAATCCACCAAGAAATGAACAATGTGCAATACTTCCAGCCACTCTGAGTGTATTACAGTCTGACATTTCCTCTTCATGTGTGATGAGCTTCACTGTTGTCCAGAAACTATTACAAAAACATCAATGAGACGCACGGATCCTTAATGAACACACATGAAGTGCCTGAATGAATAGAACTGTTTATTTGTCTGTGCAGCGTTTACAGTCTGATGAGGACAACGATCAGCTGTCAGTCAGGAATCTATCCTGAAACCCTGAAAGTAACGTTAACTTCCTGTATTATTTCATACATTATATTATACCTAAACTTTTACTTCACTGGTGATGTTCAGATTCCAGCTCAAAAAAGGCCACTATCAGTGTTTGTAGTAGTTTTATTCTGAATTTTGACACTTTTCAAGAAATCAGAGGCTAAGAAAATATAACATAAAGTATCTTTGCCATCACAGTCAACATATTCAATCAGCCATGCGAGGTTAAAAATACTAAACATATGCATTTTTTTTTTAACTTCTATTCAGAGGTGAAAGAAGTAATCAGGTCCTGTACTTGTACAAGTACATGCATTTGTCTTCTGACGTAAAGCCTCAAAATACATTGGAAGTTCTACAGATACTCAGACAGATCAGAAAAAGTGCATGTTATCGGATTAGAGTTACTGATACAGGAATCTGTGTGTAAATTTAATTCTAAGGCTGGTCAAACTACTCCGGTGTAGCTTGTGAATCTTGCCTCATCGTGATTTATTCATTCATCATATTGTGTATTATTAAAGGTTTTCTGATGCGTAGTGGAATAAATGTTCCAATATTTTCTTTTGAATTGAACAAAAGATGAAAATAAAGGTATTAAAATAATGTACAAGAGCCTCCAAAGTGCTTGTGTTACTACAACTGTAATGTTTGTTTGGGACTGTTTATTTCATCTCTGTGTGTCACTTACCTGTATTTTAGTACCATGTGACTGATATTTATACTGCATTTCCACTGTGGCTCTTCCTCACTGGCAGTCTGAGATTTTTATCAATAGAACCAATAGTCCGCAGCTGGACAGCTGGATTTAGTCTTTCTTTAGTGTTGGTGCAGTGAATAAAGTCAAACCTCCAGCTTGATGCAGCCAAACGTCACTCCTCGGTCTTTGTTGCTGTCTGCAAATAAAAGTACAAGTACACTAATGTCTCATTTGTTCAAATATCTTTGAAGGTAACGTATACTGTATAACTGCATGAGTCAGGAATTATTATCATAATTCCTTTTTCCTCATCATTCTCAGTTTTTAGTTTTGAGGGAACTGCTGGCAACATTATGATATGGTGCAGAAAAGGTTGATAAGGAGAAATTCTGCACATTTGCGAGAGAATTCCAGCCCTATTTCCTGGTCGTTAGGCTGAATCTTAATGACTGCGGTATAGGGTTCAGTCCCTAAGACCGTTTACTCAATAACACTATACAACGATAGGCCACAGGGCAAGTCAAACATTGGAAATAAGTTACTTAAAAAATAGTTTGGAATAAATGCACACAGAATAGTGTAATGGGGCTTAGGTTGAAAAATATTGGAATTCTCCTTTATGTCCATGGAAGCAATTTATCAAAATCTTTAAAGCTGCTCTGATGCTTTAATATTAACGGTGAGTAAAATGATTGTGTGCAATGTGAAAGGAGTCAGTGTTGATTCGACAATATTATCACCTAAACACAATTATGGAACTTTAAGCATCTCTTGTCCATGTTTGAATCACAGTTAAGTTACAGATTCACCGCACAGAAAATACATAAAGATGGACAACGTGAGAATTCCCCAAAAGTGAAGCCAAAGCATCTTGATCGCCCCCTGGTGGCAGGCTTCAGTATCAGTAGAACGATCCCCCTCACTCATTAGTCTAGGTAGAACTAAAAGTCAAACTAAAATTTCAAACTTCTTTATCCCAAAGTCGTTTTAGGTAATTATCATCACACTGACGTATGTTCAACTGTTCATTTTTCTAATCACTTGTGTTATAATTAGTTATTTGTTGCTATAAAACTGGAGTGAAATGTCATGATAGAGAGTTGAGCTCTGCTCGAAGTTGGACGGCTCCATTTCCTGTTTGCAACTGTGCAGATTCTGGTTCCAGAAGTGGCGACACGCCGTCCTTCTTTATTTATGCAAGTGGTCCAGACCGGTATGTGTAGCAACTGATAGAGAGTTTGGTCACATAGTGCAACGAAACCTGAAACTCAACATCTGCAGAATCAAAGATTTCAAGCCGGCAGCACGGAGGAGCTATACAATCAGCACATTGTGTGTTACTGCAGACTTCTTCTCACTTTTTCAAATAAAGGTTCGTTCACCAAAAGACTCATGGGAAATCATGCGTTATGATGGGAGCTTGTGACAAACTCACTTTCCCAGCGTCTGTTGCCATCAGAGCATTCAGGTCTTCGGTCCAGCCGAGAGCATCGACCAGCGCCTGCACGCCACTGACCACGTCGCCCAGCTTCACCACGTCATGAGGCCGGCGGCTCCAGGCGAACGGCCCCACCAAGTCCCTGTTGATGAGCAGACGGGGGACGGAACTGCGAACAGCTCCGGACAGACTGGCGAAGGGCTCCACCTGCAGGGCAAAGAGCCAATGACAGCTGCTTTAAAAAAAAACAAAAAAAAAACACACTAATAAACTCGTGTTTTTATTCATTTGATTTCTTGTTCATTCATTTATTAATTTCATTTTGCTACAATTAAAAGTCTGAAGTGAGAACAGTGTCAACAGAAAGAGAAAAAAATCAAACAACAAATCAAACCAGACTTCTCCTTTTTGTTGCCCCCAACAACAGCTGATGGTGTAAATTGTGCTTAATTTTGTGTTGTGTTTAATCCCCTGACAGCTAGATGGCAGTGCTGTTCTCTTATCTCAAGCCATTTTACTTACATTTCCAGCAATAATTGAGCCAGTAAAGCAATAGATCCTCTTACTAACATTATCACAATATACAGAATGAAACCATTGTATGTTATTATAATCATTATGTGTTAATAGCACAGTAGCACAGTTTGTGGAACCTCATAGACCTTTGTCTCCTCATACCAAACCTGTTACTAATAGAACATTAAAATGCCAACACAAATGTTTGTTTATTCTGTTTAAGAGATGTAAGGTGGTTTGATGCACTCACCTCCAGGGATGTCCCCATGATGATCAGGAGGTCTGCCAGCGGGAAGTCTGTCAGGTACTTCAAGAAGTGATGCGGAAGCTCCTCTCCGAAAAACACAATGTCGGGCTTGACCACACCCTTACAGGTGGGACACTTCGGAACCGTCCCATTCATCACATCTGGCTGACGGAACATTGACACAGGATGCAGAGTTAGCATCTAAGATTAATATCTGAGCATGTAAGTTACAGATATACACTTTAAGCGGGAAATAGTGGCATCTAGTGGTGAAACTGCAGACTGCAACCAAAAAAAGGTAATGCAAACAAAATAATTCATTGTTTTAAGGAATAATACGCTAAAGAAAACATGATTATATGGAATGGAATAATTTATTCCATTTTTGCCACTTGAAACCTACACTGCACTGAAGATTGTTCTTTAAAGTTCTTATACTAATTCTTTAAGTCTCACATGATCTAGTACCCTCAAACATCACTGACTGCATCTCATTTAATGTTCTTAAGTCCCCATCAAAAACTGGGAAATGCTGTTTACTGAATTACTGGGCAATGCTCCTGCCAAATACTGAGCACAAAAGCTTATTTGATTCATTTGATGGAACTGCTTCAGAAATTTGATTTAATGCTAAAAGGACAAGTCCGATAAACATGTGAGTAAAACCGGCTCCCAAAGAATGAAACAACAACAACAGATAAAACGTTTTACTCTGGGGAATAAGGATAAAGTTCACCATGTGTCGTGTTAAACTGTAAGATGAATATGATAGGTGGCGATTTGATCAAAACTCACTCGGAGCTGTTCTCCCTCATATTTCCTCAGGCAGACAGTGCAGGTGGCGGTAGCAAATGTCCCGTGAGCCTCCACCAACATCTCGGGAGGAATCCCCGCCACTACACACAGACACGCAAGTATCGTGACAATACAGTCTCTGGTCTGTGTAGTAATTCTGCAGCATGACAAACGAACAACAAAATCCAAAGAAGGTAAAAGTACACACATCTTTCCAGCCCGTCGATGTTCTGCGTGTACATCCGGAGAAGCTGGCCCTTGTCGTGGAGCAGCCGTACAAAATAATGGCTCAGGTTGGGCTGATAGTTCCCTGGATACAGCTCTTTGGCCAGGGCGAAGAAAGGATTCGGGTTTCGATGGAAAAAGTCGATCTCAAATATGGCCTCGGCGTAGGGCAGGTCATACTGCTGCAGGTTGTCATAGAGACCGCTACCTGGAGACCTGTGAGGGAAATACGTGCTGGCTCCCATCGGATAATCCACATACCATAATCAAACCAAACCACTGATTGTTTTTCACCTGAAATCTGGGATTCCGCTCGGCGTGCTGATCCCAGCTCCAGCCATCACCACCACCCTCTTGAACCGCTGCGTTCTGATGTTCCCGGAGATGTCCTGCAGGGTCTGCTGCTCCCCGGATGCACCGCCACCTCGGGAGAAGAACCCTCGAGTCCCATTCAGCCGCTTTGTCTGTCTGTGAAGAAGAAGCCACCTGAAAATCTTTGCATTTTGGACGGTTGCGCACAAATAAGACATCTGTCACTTTGGTCTTAAAGAGATCTATATGGCAATTTCTTATTACTATAACAGTTAATGGACTGCCAAGGAAAATATACGTAGATATAAATCATAAATATTCATTCGGGGCCGACGCTGTTAATTAAAATACCAATTTTGTCCAGTTACCAACCTTTTTGTGTCAAGGAAAGAAAGAAATCCTCTCTTGAAAATCAAGTGAACTGAACTTCTACAATGTTAAGTCCCAGCAGAAATCTGCAGCCGTGATGTGAGAGTGAGATTATAATCAGCCACTGGTATCGGCGAATGCTACTTTATTTACCGATACAGCGATGCCGGTCAAACAGGTCCATTTGGACCGATACCAGCATTAATCAGTGCATCCCTACTGGTACTGATCAGACAAAAAAAACACAAAAAATGAGGCTTATTTCCCCAGAGATCAAAATGTGTATTATATTTCACAATATTAACGAACAAATTCATCATTTCATCATCTTTTAAATATAAACACACTGTCTAGCTGAACCTGATGTTGCACAGTTTTCCTGTCAAATGAAGACAAGAAAAAAATAATAAATCGGCTTGTGTTTCCATTCTTTGTTAACCTGGCAGTAAAGAAACAAATATAGAAGCGAGAGACCATAAATGCTGGCTCTGGTGCGTGTGGTGAAGTACCTGCACACAGCTGCTGCTGGACACAAACTTCTTCGAACCAAACCTACAAAAACACACAAGACATGTGTCCCCAGTTATTATATACTCCATCCCCACACAAAGTCTTCTTCCTTTTGGCTCTCTGGTGGTGACTAACCGTTTAAAGCTCCCGTCCTGCTGCTTCTCCAGCACAGACTGCGACACAACCACAGTCTGACAGGTGACATGAGCGAGCAGCTCCCTGAAGGAGCCATAACAACACAGCTGCAACTGCAAAAAGCTCATCTACCGGCAGGCTTTCACTGCATGACTCCCACTTTAGAGAATCAACACATTTACTCCGCCTAAAACCACATATGTCAGCAGTTCCTGTGTGTCTGCCGAGGGATGTTCTGCTCTGGTCCCGGTGACCTCCTTCAACTCGAACCCGACTACCATGACCTGCAATGCAGCTTAACGTTAGCGACACAAAACAGCCGGGTTGTTAGCTACCGAGCTCAAGCGTGTATTTTCTTTAGTTGTCCATCGTTTTATTATTGAATATCCGCCCACAGAACAATAAGAATATCGAGACGACAGCTTCTATTCAAAAGTAAAACTGTGGCTAACCTGAGCTAGCTAGCCGTAGGAACGCCCACTTTATTTCCCGTCATTCTTTGCGTTCCGCAGCAGCGGCAGAGACACAACACGACGAGCTACATGACGTTAGCATAAACTTCAGCAATACTCGCCAGCCCCGCGTACGACTTTACCCCAGCTCGTCGCCGCAATGAAAGATGTTAGCGGGTACCTTAAGCAGCAGCAGAGCAACAGCCCCACGCCGGAGATGGCGGCAGAGTGGCACACGCTGGAGGAGTTTCACAACAAGAGGTAAAAAGGAATGGTGTCCGAGTCAAGCAGCTAATGTTCCGCTAACTCTAGCCTAGCTGACGTTAGCTAGCTCATTCATTGGAAATGCACGCTGAGTCATGCGCGGAGCTAGCTGTTAGCTCAGGGTTCGCTAATGTTAGCCGCAAGTTTCTTCGTTAAAGATCGTAGCAAAAACCAGATTTACGCCTTGTTTTTAAACTGAAAATCACTGACATTAGTGTAGTTTCTGTTAACGGCTTCTAAGCTTCAAACCAAGCACCTGAAATTTAGGTGCGGAAGATAAAGATTACCAATCTGTTGCAAGTTTCCTTGGCTGTTTGCTATTGGGGATACCAGAGATCAGTCATTACTCCATAAGAATAGTAATTAATTTGAAGCCGTTTCAAAAATCCAAAAGAAGTGTGTGCATAGAAGAAGTATATATAAAACATCAAAGGGGATTGTGTGTAAAACGAAAACATCCATATTTTGTTCCCTTTCTTTTAGAATAAACAAATGCATACTTGACTTGAGGGGAAATACCCAGGACAGACATTATCTTTTTACAACAAACAGTTTCTAACATCCTTAGCTCTCTCTGTGTTTTGTTTTCAGAACACCAGGAGACAGATTTTTAATATTTGATATACACACAAACTACTTGAACAGTTAACAACCAGTACTGCTCAACATTTGCTCTTTAAATTGAAGAGCTAATCTGTGTAATCGCCTGTGTCTGCTCTAAGTGCTTGTTTAATTTCCTGACTATGTCTGTGGACGTGTTTGTGTTCATTTTGTCTGGTGAGAACAAAGACAAAGTTCCTGCTTCAGGTGGACAATAAAGTCATTCTGTTCTCTACAGAATCTACAGTGTTTATTTGGAAACCCTCTTTATTACAGGCAACTTTACTGACAGGACACATAACAGATGAGCAAGTGACTGAAACACGTTTTTTAATTAACAGGTTATGGCATCAGTTGACGCTGAAGCTGACAGACTTTGTTAAAGATCCTTGCTTCAAAACTGGAGATGGTCTTATACAGGTAACTAATTGCACGACAGAATAAAACACTGACACCCATCCTTGAATGAGTGTGCACATTCAGTGTATTTGCGCTGCATGTTGCAAATGTTTGTATGTTAAACATTTTATGTACATTTAGAGAGAATTTTAAATAGTTTCATCCACCTAGTTTCTTAGGGGACTGCAGACCCAGAAATCGACTCAAATAAGTTGGCACAACTTTTTTTATTTAATATTCGTCATGATACACGAATCTGTGCCTAATTGCACATATATATTCACAATGATAACTGCCCTGCTGTTTCACATGACATCAGACCAAATTATTCTAGATGTTGTCTTTAGTTGAAGGCATCTGGACTTGTTTTTGGTTTTGGAGACATTTCACCTTTCATCCGAACTGAAGAAAAGCACTTAAGATTATCTCAACCTGGATGACTGAGCACCTACACAAACATATTAGACGTCAAACCAAAACTTCTGCTGCGGATCATTAATTTGCACAACGCAATATTATCACTAGTTGAAAGTTGAAATTGAATGAACAGCAATATCGAATTATTACAAAGTCTTGCATCTCTGTTGCTTTTATGGTTATTTCATGTTAATTATTTATGTTTATACCATTACAGTTTGTTTGCAGTGAACTGACAATTGAATTTTGTTTATATGAAATTGAATAGTTGCCTCCTTTTTTTCCCTGCTTTAAGCTGTACGACAATTTCCTCAGTGACTTCGAACACAGGTGAGAGAAAAGGCTAATATATATCACTTTCTAATCGGTATTTTCTGACTGATTTTTTGCTAATTTATTGTTTTTACTCCTTTTTTTATCAGAATCAACCCGTTGTCCCTTATGGAGATCATACTGTACGTTGCCAGACAGATGAAAGGTCAGAGTGACATGATGCAGCACAGCAGAGGATATTTCGTAGCAGAAAGCAATTTAAAAAGCAAAAAATATGTATGTTAGTGTTTGTTTTTGTTTCTAGATCCTAAAGATGCCATCACTTTTCTCGAGAAGACCAAAGAGAAGGTACGCTGTCTGACAACATCACAGATTATGGAATTTTCAGTTCTTACGCACAATTAATCAAACAGTCCTGCAATAAATTCTACTTATCACAAGGTTAAAATATTTAGTTTTAAAACTCATCAAAGATGTGATGTTGAAGGTTTCAGTTTTGACGCTACTATACTGAGACGTGCCTTTGGTAGTTTCACCTTCTTTTATATCAATTAATTTTGGCTAAAGAACAGGTAGGTGTACCTAATAAGCCAGCAAATGTCTCTAACATGTTCTCGTGTCCGTCTGTTTCAGGTGAAAAGCAGCGAGGAAGCTGTGATTCTCTGCAAGACGTCCATCGGCAGCCTTAAACTGGAGATCAACGATCTTCCTGCCACAAAGGTAAAAGCTGCTGATGGAAGACTCTGCCTCACACTTCGTTCACATGTAACACGTTGTTGCACATTTCCAACATCGAGCTGCTGGTTACGTTCACGTGTTGTGCCGCTAAGGCAGAGCGACAAATGCTAACAGCTTTGACTGTCTTATACCGCCATAAATTGTCAACAATTGCAGCCATAAAAAAAAAATCAGGAAGCAACAACGTCTTATGTTTTTCCCCAAACGTATAATATTTTCAACATGATAAATAATGGAAAAATAATGTTCAGATGTGATTGATTTCTGTCGTATAATTTAGTGTTTCGCCGCTGTCGTGTCATAATACTGGTGCATCTCAAAACATTAGAATATCACCGTTCTCTAGACACAAAAATATTTAAATCTACCATTTTAATTTTGATTAAAAAATTAAAGAAAAAACTTCTCAAAATTGTAATAAATGTTGAATATATCATTGCTGTCTGATGGGGAAAAAACAAAATACACCGCCGAAACTTTTTTTTGCTTTAATAAACTTAAGCTCACAGAGACTGAAACAGTTTTTTCTCATAAACTATGTTGTAGAATAAACCCAAAACAGTGTCATTAGAAACTTTTAGGACCTGAAAAGAAACAAATGTTTACACGTCATCATTGTGTTGGGTTATTTACGAGCCTGGAGTCCCTTGTTTATGTCCCACTAAGTTTGTAGACTATTGATAGCAGCTATTTTAATTTCCCTGCAGCACGTGACCCTAATCAAAGGTTTTTTCTTGATGTTGTATATTGAAATCAGGATAATCAGCAGGTGAACAGTCATCTGATATTGACTTGCGTCATCAGTCTGACAGTGTTGAGGGAAATCACAGAAACCTGACATTATTTAGGCTCTTCAAAGCTGTCTGCAATCTCCCAGCATCATTTCTCTGCACTATAAATATTACACAATAAAACATTTTTCCATCAGTCATTTAATAAGCTGATACACCAACAGCTGCAGGGGAAGAATGTGGACATTCTGACACTGTGGAAAATCAAAATCTACAAACGTGGACACGCATGTTTGCCATTGGACATCAGTGATATGAAAATGTATCTTTTGTATGAATTCACCTTTATTGAATCGTCTCGTGCTGTGAGGTAGATTTTAGGTTTATTCGACATGTGGTCCTGTCCCATCACATACTTAATACTGACCTGCCAGGTGATTTCTCAAATATCCATCAGTTTAAAGCAGAGCGTGTGTGTGTGTGTGTGTGTGTGTGTGTGTGTGTGTGTGTGTGTGTTTCAGAAACTCATTGAAGAGGTGGAGGAGATGTTGAATAATCTGCCCGGGGTGACGTCGGTCCATGGCCGGTTTTATGACCTCTCTAGCAAATATTATCGCATCATCGGGAACCACGCCGCCTACTACAAGGATGCTCTGCGCTACCTCGGCTGTGTGGACATCAAAGACCTCCATGGTGGGCTAAGGCACGATGGGAAACGGCGCTGTGCCGTGATGTACGGGCAGCTGCAGCGCAGAGCTGAATTGTGTTGTTGACTCCACAGAGACAGAGAAGCAGGAGAGGGCGTTCACGCTGGGACTGGCCGGACTCCTCGGGGAGGGAGTTTACAACTTCGGAGAGCTGGTGGGTGTTTGACTGCCGCGGTCTCCGTGTGCGGGCAGTCGTGGCTGAAGCCTGACCGCGTCTGCCGTTGTGTTTGCAGCTGATGCATCCCGTGCTGGAGTCCCTGAGGAACACGGACAAACAGTGGCTCATTGATACGCTGTACGCCTTCAACGGAGGCAACGTGGAGAAATTCCAGAGCTTCAGGTCTTCCTGGGGCCAACAGGTGATTAACCATGTTGATCAGACGCTTCTGATCAGGTGAATCTGAAATATCTGCGTTTCTTTGAATGTGTCATCCATGTGTGGAAGTATAAGATCAGTTCTGTCAGTGGATATTCTTTAATTTACGAAGTATTCACCTGCCTTAAACCGACCACATTTACGATGAACAACATATTACAGATATTCCACTATTACATGTGTGCTGCTCATTAGATATCAGGACCCTGCAGATGATCATGTATGTTTCTCTCTGGTTGTAGCCTGATCTCGCAACACATGAAGCTAAACTGATGCAGAAGATCCAGCTGCTCTGTGTGATGGAGGTGAGACAAACCGGAGCTGTAAGACTCATGTTGTAAAAAATAACTCACTCTGGCTTCCATTTTTTTTTCCACATCAATCAAAGGAGCTGAGATATGAAATTAAACAGTTGACCTTTATTTTCACTCATTATGTGAAACGTCCTGTGGTGGTGACCTTAAATACCATCTCTCTCCGTTTGTGGATGAGTATTTTGGTTCACGATTTCCATGTTTTGGACTCTGAATGTGTGCATTAACTCATTAAATCTGCCGCTTTATCTAGTTAAAAAAAAATTACTTCCAGTGGCGATGCTGTTTTGACGGTGCAGTGAAATTAAATCATTTCTACCATCTGGTGATTCCTTCGTGTACACTGAGGAGATTGATTAAAAGCATGTGAGTTATTCTTAATTATTTACCAAACTGTATTAATACGGTGATATTTATCCTAGACTAGGTTGTATATCATGATTTATTGGCAGAAACCAAATGATCCATCTAAAATCAGTCATTCAGAACTCCCATATAGCCAGAATGGATGATCCTTGTTTCAAAAGTGCATTTCACAATGATTTGACTCTGAGATTGGCGGTCAAATCAGGCTCCTGATATCCAGTCATCCAATATTTGACTAACTGGGGTCCCCCCTTGTCCACTCTGATGGCGCGGCCTCTCATTGACATGCATAAAACAACTAGTAAACCAAGTTAGTTGTTTGTAAATACCCTCTCAAATGCTGATTTTTGAACACTCCAGTTTCGGTGTGAACCTGTTAGACAAAGTGTTTTGTAGTCCAACAGAGGATAAACAGCCCGGATCAGATCCGTCTGCCGTCATCTGTCTCTCCTGTGTGACACCAACGACGTCACTGTGGAGGTTTAAAAACAGGAACTTCGTTGTATAAACCCTTTTAAACGTCTCCTTCCAGATGACTTTCACTCGCCCTGCAAACCACCGACAGCTCACCTTCGCAGAGATCGCGCAGAGCGCCAAAATCCCTATTAACGAGGTCAGTTGGATGAGAACGTGTAATCCATCTATGAAAAGATATCAGTAAAACTTATGATTAACACACTCGACTGCCATTATCGCGGTTACTTTTGGATTGAACCCAGTCTGTTCGTCATTTCGCAGGTGGAGCTCCTGGTGATGAAGGCTCTGTCTGTGGGCCTGATCAAAGGGAACATTGACGAGGTGGACCAGAAGGTGCAGATGACCTGGGTGCAGCCCAGAGTGCTGGACCTGCAGCAGGTCAGTCGTCGACCTAAACCATGCTGACATGTACGGAGCTCAGGAGGTTACGGTGGTGGTTGGTTCATCGTTAGAAAGCTGTGGTCGTTCCCCCCCGTTTTCATTTTATCTTAACATCAGAATGAACTAAAATGAATTCAGATGAACCTCGTCCATATTTGAGCTGCTAAAGCTATTAATGATGTATTAACAATCTGTCCCGGGCCACTATTTAAGTTGTTCCCAAGCATTATTAATTCATGGCCACATTTTTTTGCCTTCGCCATTGTCACCTCCTGGGCTCCGTAGATTTTTGTTACTCATTAAACTAACTGCTTTGATTAAAGATAAAGCTGTCATTTCACTGTAATGCTCAACAATAACACAGGGACAATATATGGTAGAAGACAGTAAGGCTTTGTTGTTACAGCTGGTTTTATTTTTAAATACTGTTCTTCTCAGGCGATAACAAACCTGTAGGCAAACATTTTATAGGGATGGAGGGATGAGCATTTTCTGTTGTTTCAATATTGGATTAGTCACAAAATAGAGATAAAACAATGCAATGCGGAGCCAATGTTCCCTGTATGTTTACTAAATATCCTGTTGCAGCCGGCTATATAGAGGCTGTATGATCAGGATTGGGCCTCGTGTTGGCGGTGCATGAGGGCTTTGGGGGCGGAGGCACATTGCCACCAATGTAAACAGCCATTGTCAAAAGGCTAACATCGGCTAGCATTCCACTGTTGACGTATACTTGAGCAACAGTAAAAGTGTCACCTGCTGCTCTCACTGGAGTACAGACAAGCAATGATGTCCACATCTTCTTATGTTTCTGGTTTGTTTTGATGTCACTGTACAGGCCCAGTCTGGGCCCGGCTTGAACTCTACATATTTGTAGTCAAACACCAACAACGTGTGAACTGTTTTGACTGAAACGATCAATGTGGTTTTGTCAGCTCTGTTTCTGTGTGTGAAACTAAAGTAAAGCAGATTCGACACATTAAAGTATCTGCACGAATACATGAAATCACGGCAGTAAAACATCCAAACTGTATGTGCCGTTTCAGATCAAAGGTATGAAGGAGCGTCTGGATTTCTGGTGTGGCGACGTGAAGAACATGGCCATACTGGTGGAGAAGCAGGCCCACGACATCCTCACCTGAGAACAGCTGCTCTTTTGTAATGTTCCTCTGTCTGTTGGATGCTCAGTGTTCTGTTTATTATAGCTAGATAATGTGTGGTGTTTTACAGAGAAAAACTTTTGGTTGTAACAGCCTCAACGTATGGACAGAAAGCACACATGAGAAATAAAAAATAAACCCGTCGCCCTGTCAGGTACATGTCATGATCAGCTTCATGTTTGTCTGGCAGCTTCACTTACTCATTATTAACACACTTCAATTTTTCTTTTAGGATTTGTAAGTTTTCACTATTCAGTAATGCAGACTTTGTCACTTTGACCTTAAGTTTAATAGTGTTTTTTTTTTTTTCTCAGTATTTTTCTAAATTAATAAAATAAAGCAGTTGGTATTTGCATATTTATACACTGTTAGACTTAGCAATTTTGCTATTAGTGAAACAGTCATTTTAAAAGGCTACTAGAACAATTAATGCAGCTCAAAATATTAGAGTATTGAATTTTTTTAATGTTAAAGTGAACATTTCATATATTCTAGTCTAATAAGACGTAATATTTCGAGCATTTTAAATCATAATTGTCAAATTTAGGAAAAAGCTAAATATTTTACTTCACATGAATGACTTTTTCAATTCAATTATTTGAGAAAAATTAAATTTCCACATTTTATTAGATGAACCAGTGTAATTTGTGGCAGGGAAAAAAACAAATAAATCTGACAATATTCTGACAGTTTGACATGAACGAATTTCATCTTTATTAGAAACAGTAATTTTTAACAAGAACATTCAAAGTAAACCTGAATCTCAAATATCAACCTTAACATGTAAGAATAATAACAATATTAACCTTAAAAAAATAATGGTGGAAGGGAAAGTAGGTGTTTTGGAGCTCTTCCCTCAGTCATCATTATTGAGAGGTGTCTTTAAGATGATGTAGCAGCATTAGCTGCTAACAACCAGGAATATTGAGTCTGAATGATAATCGACTGCCTACAATGGCTCTGTGGTGTCCTGAACTGTTGTTAAACCAGGTAGGTTTACTATTTTTGCCATTGAGTTCAGCAATTTAAGATTTTACAAACTAAAATAAATCTTAATTATCAAGAATGCTGCTAGCGTGGCTAAAAAAAAAAATGGGCAACATTAGCTTCTAATTTGCCATTTCAAGGCTAAAGGAAAATTATAAGCTAGTGATTTTTTTAAAATCACATTACTAAAGTGAATATTAACTATGACTTAAAGTAGAGTTCTAAGGTATAAATTTATTTACATTTTACATTAACACCTCATAATTTTGTAATTCTGATGGTTGATAAACGCTCTTTAGCCTCTAACTTAGCTGTTTAGGCTAAAAGCTGTCACTTTTTTTTTTCTACATTTGTGTTTAAGCGGCAAAGGTCAACGCACGTGTCACATTGTGTCATGTTTCGAGGGGCAAAGAAAATATTGTTAACAAATTTTATATTCAATTACTGTATTTACACCATTTTGACCTATTTGTATGATGTAATGTTTCTTCTGAAGGGTAAACATTTAAGCTAGCCTGTATTTGCATGCAGTAGTTGAGGAGCCCAGACAGTGTCGCCAAGTCTCGCAAGAGAAAAAAACAACTCAAAAAGGTCTAAAAAGTTTTAATGCAAAAGCACTTAAAAAAAAAAAAAAAGAAACCAAAACTCCATACCTCGTAATTTCCATTTTTATTTTCAACTGCAGAGGACCCGAACAAAATCAATTCACGAACCGCATTGTGTGTTTTATGGTTCATTATAGTGTTAATTTGGAGTTCATTCTCACTTTAGCTACCTGTAGAACTCAATTCAGTTAAATTCAAAACTTTTTATTCATCCCTGAGGGTCAATTTGTGAGGGACACAGTCGTGTGAAAGAACTATAGATAACGACAGTGACACAAAAAGAGTAGGAATAGGATGGATAACTGCACACCTGATATGATGAAGACCTTTCCTGATCAATCCTGATGATGGAGCTCACCTTCTTGATCACTCTGTTAGTTCAGTTTTTGTCTGCTGTGTGCGAGCACAGTGTACCACAGCACTGCCTGTTACTTAGAGAGAGACAGGTGACTCTGAAACAAGCCCAAATAAGCAGCTGCATATAATAAACAGCCCCTAAAAAATGCAAGCTACAACTGCTGATATTTACTAAACAAATAAGCAGACTTGGCAACTGTAGCTGCAAATACGGCATATTTAGGTTAGACTCTTTGTTGCAGGTTTGTTTGCTGATGTGATCAAAATTTGACCGATGTTGAAAACATTCAAAAATGAGATGTAGCTGCTTGTTGTGACCCTTTTGGAACAGGTGATATAGATTTTCATCTCAAAGGGAGTATTTCCAGCACTCCGCTGAGTTACTGCAGGGGCTGTTGTCGGCGTATCCTTTGCACGATGAGATTTTAGATGTAAAACAAATGTTAAGTTCATAAAATATGAAACTGCTCAGTTATATATGCAGAGCACACAGCGATTATGACAACAGCCAGCGAACGTCCTGTCACATGGATCCAGCGTTTTCACTGAATTCACATTAAATCTTAATGTTTTCTATGAGTTTAAACATTACACAGACGAGTTTAGCTCAACCATTCATGACATAATATGTGCTCAGAATTATTCTCATAAATTAAACGTTCATGCCACACGGCAACTAAGTACTTTAACTCCAAGTAATGTACATAAATACCAATTGGAATATTTCCTCTCACGCCAAGTACTTCTAGTCCTGTATAATTCAAAGAGAAATACAATTATGGATTCTAATATACCAGTTTTTGTATCGGGCATTCATGAGTGTGTTTTGTTTTATTCTTTCCATGTGGTGAATAATGTCAAAAAGGCCCAACGGTTACGTGCTCTACCTGTGTTGGTGCCACCTGACAGGTGACACATGAACGGCAGAGCCAGCTAATTCTGGCTGTGTGATGGACCTCGAGTTAGCTACCAGTGAAGCAATTTACACCTCTGTACGTCAATTCCTTTTGGAAAAAAAACATGTTGCCCTTTCAGCCTCCTTGGCCCTTGACCTCAGAAGCCTCAGCATTAGCTGACAGCCAGTGATATCAGCTACAAAATGACACCAGTTGGACCTCTTCATTTCAATTCCGTCTGGAGTTATGACCCAAAAAACTTGCTTTTTGACCTTTTCAGTGAGCTTTGTCCACCAAAATCTAATCAGCTGTAGTTTGGACCAAGACACATCTTATTCCTGCTCACAAATAGATAAAATAACAAATAAATGGTAGTAAAAACATAGCTTCCTTTGCAGAGTTAATAAACGTCAACCATCTTTATTATATCTAGATACCCTTAAAATGATTGTCTTTAATTGATTATAAAGTATTCCAGACTGACATACATCTTGAATAAACGAAAATAGTAATTAAATAATAAGACTTTATGAAAGATATCAGACCATGTGACTCTCTTGTGACCTCCCTGTACTCGTATTTTGACAGAAAATTAACTGCTTTGCTCATCATTTCGTTTGAAATGATCCTCACTCGTCATAGGTGAAGATTTGCGGTTTGTCTTTGGAAATATGTTACAGAACCAACATGGTGAAGGTGTCACGTTGGCCGGTGGGTCACTGTGACTACGTTTGTCTCTATTTTCCCCCCAAATTTTCATTCCATCTGAAGACCTCCTCCCCAACAGCTGTAAACGACAGCACACACATTTGATCTGTGGGGTGTTTTGTCTCTTTATCTGTAGGCTCCTTCGTGTA
>KV751421.1:178464-189460 GCA_001698575.1 Mola mola
CAAAAATCTCCAAAACTGAGCAACTCACACCAAAACGGTCTAGAAAGATAAAAATAGCACTACAGGTAAGAGCAAGTGTGTAATTGTTGGTGAAATGTACTATTTAGGAACAGCTACAACACTTTATTTGCCAAATGTTTGTCCACTTTTTGTTTCATTTGTCTTGACTAAATGAAAAACACAGCAAATTACACAAATGTTTGAATGTTTGAATCACTCATTATCCCGTTTTAAAATCTTTGTAAAAGCAAGCTTCATAAAAATTTAAGATACAACAAATATGTAGATTTGCAGCATGTGCGAGGCTCAGCGTTTGCAGTCATATTCTAATCTTCCTCGCTAAGCCAGCAGTGATTGTTGGCACACGATCCAGTTTACATGAAGCTTCTCTGTCCCTTTGTTATCCTGCATGATAATAACACACACACACACACACACACACACACACACACACACAGTGATGGACGGGTGCCAGATCACTTCACCGCTGCTCTTCTCCGACTGCCTTCACAGGGCTTGAATGTCAGAGGCCCAAGCACCAGGACGCCAAGGACAAAGACCACGAGGTGATCTCCACAGGAACAGACAGTCCAGAGCTGTGCACTCCAGACACCACGCCGCCGGTCATCACGCCCGAGCTCAGCCCCGTGCTGAGCGTGCCCACCTCGCCCCCCCACAGCCCGCCAAAGCACGCCCATCGGCCCAGGAATGCTTGCTTCATGCGCCAGAGTGCTGTGGACGACCAGGGCGGGGCCGAGATCCAGGTGCTGGTGGAAGGGCGGGGGGTGGATCTGCCGAGGAGAGGGGCTAACAAATGGACTGATGACACATTCCCAGAGCGAGGGGGCAGCAGCCGCTCCACCACCCCCTCCCTTCTGGAGGAGCAGGAAAGCCAGATCAACGGCCACGAGCAAGCCCCATTGACCAACCACAAATCGCGGGAGAAGTCCTTGTCCAATCACAAGTCCCGGGAGTTAGCTTCCTCCTACAGAGTGTGGGAGCAGTCCAACCAAAATCCCTCCAAGCATGCCTCGTCCAATCACAAGTCGAGGGAGTACTCGTCCTCCAATCACAAAACATGGAATCACTCTTCCACCAATCACAAGGCCTGCGAGCACGCCTCTTCCAACTTCAAGCCACAGGTGCACATTTTGCCCAATCACAAGACTTCTGAGCATGCTTCTTCCAATCACAAGTCCCAAGATTATATCTCCTCCAATCACAACGCAAAAGACCACATCTCTTCCAGCTACAACCCCCGAGAGCATGTGTACTCCAACCAGCATCCGAAGCAGCACAACCCTTCCAACCACAAGCTGAGCGAGCATGTCGCAATCGACCAAAGGCTGGACGGCCTCACCGGGACCTGGACTGCTGAGAGCACCCTCAGGTGGAGCCCGGCGCACTCGCGCCTCACGGAGCAGGACGACGAGCGGACCAACGACTACACGGTGGACATGAGGCTCCAGTGTGCCGACTCGCAGACGCCTCGGGGGCTGGGCCAGGAGTCCCCGGCCCCCAAACACAGCAGGCTGCGGTCCCGAGGCCTGCGGCCGGTCAGAGAGGGATCCATGGACTCTGTGCAGATGCTGGACAACCTGAATGTGGGGGCAGAGCTGGAGGAGTGGCCACTGCACAGGGACCTCACCCTCTCCCCGCCCCTAAAGTCCCAGCCCATCACTCTGGAGCAGGACGGAGAGCATCTCACCCTCAAATCAAACTCAGTGAGTCATCACATAGATCAGCCTGCCGCGTGATTACTGAGGGCTAACCGGAACCGCTGAGTCATCACTAATCGTCACAGCGGTAACTTCAGCCTGCAGGCTGCCAGAAATTAGCCAGCTCCAGCATAACTCCCCATAAAACCAAAACTTGAGGATAGAAATAGAAAGGAGGTGGAGCATCATATAAATCGGTTTTAATGTTTTGGCTTAGTCTTTAAAATAACTCTAGATGTTAAAACATGATGCTGTTATTATATTTTATTTATAATTTATTTTAATAAAGATTGATGACAAAAGAGCTCAAAAGTGAAGCCAAACATTTGGAGTCTGGCTGCAGTAAAGGCCCATGTCAGCAGACGGGATATGAGACAAAATAAAAAGTTAAAGTATGCGTCAAATAAAATATTCCCAGTGATGGTATCTTTCAGTTAAAGTAGTTTTAATCACGCTGATGCAGTTCAAGTGTTTTCTGATCAGCCAGGTTTTAGTTATTGGATACTACACAAAGGAGGTGAAACGTGATTGATAGCTGAGCCCTGCTCGCGATTGATTGGCTCCGCGTGTGATCAGGAATATGATACCGATCAAAAACATACCCAAGATGGCAGCACTCATACATGGGATGTTTTGGCTCCATTTTTGTACAGCAGGAGGAAGTGGAGGCGCGTCAGCCATCGTTAGTGTTCAGTTGAACATGTTTTTCTGTCCGTTTCCAGCAAACATGTATTAACTGCTATTCTTCTCTTGTCTTTCAGGGCTCCAGCTCTATTCTGGTGGTTATGGTCATTTTACTCAATATTGGAGTAGCCATTCTCTTCATTCACTTCTTTATTTAAGCTTATACAGGTATGATCTGCTAAGACTTATTGATAACTACGGTATATTATATTATTACTTGCTGAGACGGACGTTGTGCCTGTCTGGACCGGAGCCTGCAGCCCGAGTGACAGACCCAGCGGAGCCTCTTTATCGTCGCTCCCGGTTGTCCCCTCGCCTCTGTCGAAGCCTGCCTGAGGGTCTTTGAAAGTACCGTTTTTTTTCTCCAAATGCTTGTGTTGAGCTTGCAACCATAGAAAAGACCGAAAGAAAGTGACGAGTGCAGCTTTAAACGAGGGACGCACGAGCATGGGTGTCCATGAGCTACTGTTAAATGGACTGGAGATGGCACAGGCAGTTTTGCCCATTTTTCAATCGGTCTAGACGACAATATAGCAAACCCTGTTTCACGCACCCTACCCCCCCCCCCCCCCGACCCTTTTGCCTTCTAACCCTTTTCTCCCATTCGGGCCCCATCCGCCAGTCTCTATCGGAACTATGCGCTCCATACAGAACTATGCTGCAAGACTAGATCCATTTTAAAGGGCTCCGCCATTATTCCTTTCTTTTTCCCCAAGTAAACACACAACCATTGCATGAGGCTGTGTGGGCTTTTAAAAGTGCATTTTCTATCCCTTTAACATCACCTGTGTCTGTCCTCATATTTGTACGCACGCCGTCCAGGTCATCACTTCCTGTCCGCAGGGGCACCACGTCATGTCCGAATCAGATTAGAGTGGGCGGCCGACACACTCTTGAACCCCCCACCCACCCAGGCACCAGGGCTGAGACCCTCAAGTCTCACCCTTCCTGAACTTCTTGAATTTATTGTTAGGAGAAGCCACACAAACACATTCTCACGCAAAACAAAGAGAAAGGAACACAGACGTCAGGTTAAGCTGCTGACGAGCGTTCAGCCTGGCCCCTCTGTACAGCCTGAGACTGTTACGTTATAACCACCAATTCTACTATATATGTGTATGTGTCATGATTATTCCACTTTGTTACGTTCTGCAAAGACGGAGAGAATGCTGAGTGCCTCGTATTTATCCATTTTTCAGTCCCTTAATTTGTTTCGATGCCCTCGATAAAACGCGTGGACAGGCTAAGAAGAGACGAATCACCTCCGACACACAGATTCCCCCCGCCGACCTCCCTCACCCTGAAAATGGCATGCACTGTTTGGTCTCTCTCTCTCCCAGTCCCCCTTTTGGACCAGTCAAAAAGGGAAAAATGGGGTTTCTACGGTGTCATTTCCAGACACTTTTTTTGGGCCGGATGAGATTTTTTTTCAGCATGTTTGTTCCGCCTGCTCAATCTGGTGTCAGTTTGTGAGATTCTCCCTCTCGTCTCTCTTTTAATCCGGCAAACACGAGGCTACGTGAGACGCGGAGATCAGTGTAAAATAAACGCTCGCTTTTAAACCCTCAGTGGAAAAACTGAAGCTGAGTCTATGAATGATATAAAAAAAGAAACTCTCTGCTACTGTATGTTTTATACTTCGCACCCAGTGGCATCATCATGTTGTGACATCATTGCATGCCCGAGCATGCTCTTTCTTACTCTTTGGTTTATGAAGTTGTTTCGAAGTTAATGTGGAAAAAATAATGAAATGTTTGAAATGAACGACTGTGGTGCGGTCTTGTTTGTTCCGTGCAAAGGTGAAGTTTTGATGAAGGTGGTCGATGAGCAGGAGGGATTTATGCTCCAGAATAAATGCTATTATTACATCTCTACTTTAACTTTTCAGTTTTAGGTTGTGACGACATTGTTTTTAAAGGACAATTCCAATATTGCTCAACCTCTACACCCTATTTCTCAAACTTTGAGGGTCAAAAACATCACAAAAGACATTTTTTTACCTCCACAGCTCAGGAAATGATGTACCGTTGGAAATTAAGTCATTTTTTCACCACTAACTATGCTTAAGAAGTTAACATGGAGTAGGTACCGACAGTGAAACAGCCGTGTGTTTTGGGCTCAGTGACTGTAAAGATACTGTTTTAGAGCCTTAGAGAATGGTTGAAATTTGGCCTTAGTGGAAATATACTGTAATTCTATTTAAATTTCCGATTAGGTTGGGTTTACAAAGATAAATATTTTTGTCGCCACAAACAGGGCAGGAGAATCTGTCGCTCCTGGGTCTGATTCCCGACTGGGACAGGGCCTTTCTGTGGCATGTGCATGTTCTCCCGTCTGCGTGGGTTCCCCCTGGGGCCTCCGGCTTCCTCCCGCAGTCCAGAAACATGAACGTTACGTTCACTTGTTTCTGCCCTTAGGTGTGAATGTTGGTGTGTGTGTGGTTGTTTGTCTCTAGATGTCAGCACTGCGGTGAATTGGCAACGTGTCCAGGGCGACCCCGCCTTCACCTGATGATTCTGGGATAGATAATCAGTAGATAATACATAAAAAATTAATGTTGCGGTGCCACAAAATCTCACAATTGACCAAACATGAAACCAGCCCTGTTTGTTGGTGTAAATGGCTTCTAAGTTTATGCTCATGACGCCACAGGCTCCGCCCATAGACGGGATAGAAAAATGGACAACACGAGAGATCCCCAGAAGTGAAGGCAGAGCATCGCAGTATCCCACAGACTCAAAGAACTCCTCAAATTAAGATATTTTAACATTGCACAGATGTCACCCCCTGTTGGCTGGCTGCAGTATTGGTCAAAAGCAGCAAATAATTTTTTCTTTCATTTTATACAGTTCTAATCCCACTGATGTACGTTCAAGCGTTCTTTTCTTGTTAACTTTGGTTTCGACTTTTCATTTGATGCTATGAAAAAAAGGGTGTGAATTAGATGGGGGGATACATGGGTGGGAACTCGTTACCGTGGCTCCGCCTCCTGGACTGGGGTGCGCGGATTCTGGTTCCAGGTGATGTCACCAAGATGGCAGTATTCATATCCGGGATATTTTGGCTTCATTTTTGAACAGTGGAGGAAAGTGAGACGACAGTTAGCTAGCACGGGAAAATTACCATGACACCGGTTAAAAACTGTGAGATCTACTCGTCGTTATGAAGTATGTACAGTAAATACAGTTTATACTGCACAGTGTGATGGCTAACGAAGCATGAAACCAGCCACTGTCAGCCACTGTCAGCCACCACTGCGCAGGGTGTTTCAAAATGAAGACTTGATTTACGGTGTCAGACTGAAACAGGAAGAGGCTTCGTTCTCCCCGGTCACCGTTACCCAGGTAACAGATGAACAAATGGAAAAAGGGGTGGAAAAGAAACAGCCTGCTGATGGAGAAAACAAAGAAGAGCGATACAAACTGAGGTAAAGCAAGATGTTGGTCTCGATAATTCTTAGAAAATAAAATACTTAGTGTGGGGGCACGTAAAGATTGACTCAGGGTGAAGAAATCAAATTATTTCAATGAATATTAACCTCTGAAAGAAGTTATATAATATATACAAAATATTAGTTCAAAGTAGCTTAAAATGAAGGACAAGTTCCCTTGATGTAGTACTTGCAATGTTTATATTTCTGTTTCATTATGTGATGTAAACTTAAATTTTTATTTAAAAAGGAAAAACTCATTCAGATTAAAAATCTCTTTTTCAAGACTCATAAAATGGACTTTATTAATCCCACAAGAATAAACACAAACATAAAGTGAGGAAATGTGAAATCCTGATGATTCTCACAATTTTTTTGTTCTTTACTAATAAAGCAAATTTCAAACAAATACAAAAACAGGAAATTTTGGACATGTAAACAGAATATAGGTAAATAACTTCATTCTAAAAATATTATTTGATGATTTTGATGACTAGAAAAAACAAAAATAATGAGGCATAACAATTACACATAACACCTCAGAGGTTGATACTGAAATTATAACTAATAATTCTTACCAATATAAATTTAAAAACAAAAAAGAGGCAAAGTTTAGAATAACCACTTAAAGGAAACTATGCTTTTTACTACCATAAAATGTTGCAATACTTCTTAAGTATTTCCATTTTCTTCACCATTATATTTACACTGTAAGTCTTTAGTTTATTAAGATTGCTCTGTGTTGATTGGCTCTTCCTCGTGACATATAACCAATCAGATTGCTCTGTGGGCGGGACATTGAGTGGCGCACACAGATTGGAAGATCGATCAGAGCCAAAGCAGCAACGTTTTTACATGTATTTTATTAGAAATTGATATAAACGCTAAACAGATTAACTGAAACAATTAATCAATTTGTTCCTAATAATAACGCCATAAAACTTATAGCTGGATCTTAATGGAAACCATTTCAGTACAAAATTCAGGCATTTGTACTTTTTCATTTTTCATGTTCTATGTCGCAATTCTGGAAAAGAAACTATATTTATTCATTAAATTAAATGTATATTATAAAGACGCACTGTCGCCTCACAGCAAGAAGGTCCTGGGTTCGATTCCCGGGTCAGGGCGTTTCTGTGTGGAGTTTTCGTGTTCTCACTGTGTTTGCGTGGGTTCTCTCCGGGTTCTCCGGCTTCCTCCCACAGTCCAAAAACATGCAAAACTGGGGGTTAGTAGGTTAATCGGTTACTCTAAATTGCCCGTAGGTGTGAACCCCCGCGACCTGGATGGATGGATTATAAAGAACGTGATTTTTTTTTTTTTTTTTTTTTTTTTTTTTACATGTACAGTCACTTATTTATTAGTCAACTAGTCAATCAAAGGGAAATTAGTCAACAACTATTTGAATAATCAAATAATCCTTCAAGTCTTGTTTTGAGCAGAAACGTCAACCATTAGTCGGTTCCAGCTTCCTTAAATGTCAGGATTTGCTGCTTTTCTTTGTCCTGTCTGTCAGGAGACAGAAGTCTGACAGTCCTTGACTTTTTAACTGCTGGTTGGTATAAAGAACCACTTTTAACAAGTCACTTTAGGCTCTAAAATCACAGTGAAGTGCATTTTTTTCTCTATTTTTAGACAATGTCTGGACTAAATGATTAATTGGGAAAACAATTGGCCAATTAATTGAGTGCAGCTCTAATTTATATCGGTAGTTATAAAAGCAGAAGTGTGGTGTATATTTACTTGACAATTTACGCTTTGGAACCTCAATATTTGATATGTCGAGCACATCAGTATATAAAATGTTCATTGTTATGAATGAAACCAGCAAAAACTTTTAAATCGAATGCTGTTTAGATGATAATGAATGTGAACTTAAATTCTAGTAACAATCCTATAATTACCAGTATGATTTCAGTAAGTGCATAGTGAGCACTTTTACGGATGATACTGAGGTACAATTCGATGTTGGTAATTTCTAATATTTACAACAGTATTGTTACCTAACGAGTATTTTTCCCATCGGTGATGGTTTTATAATATTTTCTTTTTAGGAGAAAACAAACATAACTAAAGACTGAAATCTTCTGTGAGGCTTCTGTTGACATGGCCCGGAGGAGCGAAACACTCCCCCTTAGCGTCGCGTTGTTGAACTACGTGTGCTAATGTTTTACAGGCTCCTATCGGCCTTTGTGTTTGCGTGAACGCTCACCAAACAAACTCGGGGAACACTTTTTCTCCTCCTCTGCTACTTTTGGGGCTCCAGACTGCACCTCCAGCATGGGCCGGTCGTAGTCGCGGCTGCTCCGCGGCGACAGCTCATTGCGTGGCGGTTTCCGGTGTCCGTCCGTCTGCGGGAGGATGGCGTCCGGCTTCCACCGAATCTCCTCTGCCGACGGTCCTTCGAGTCCCAAACACAGCGAAGGTTGTCGCCCTGAGACCGAAGACGGCAGCGAGAACCGTCGATAATCCACTGGAGTAAGGTATCGTGCGTGTATTTTTGTGTGAAAGGGTTATTTTTGGGGGGTGCGGGAGGCTCGGCCCCAGAAGGAGGATTTTCTCCGCGCAGCTCCGTGGAGGCCTAGTTGGATTTGGGGTCCGTTTTCACCGTGACGGCTCCTATCAAACCAGCGCTGTGGCCTTTCATAAAGCGGCGGGAGCTGACGGGGCCGCGGTGGTTCAGCCGCCGCAACTCTGCCACTCTGTTTATAGCGCTACGCGACCGACTGGTTCCGTCTTTTTCGAACAAAGTTGCCGCGGATAATCTCTGAGGAAGTCGAGTTGTTTGGTAGCGTTAGCCGTAGCTAGCGGTTAGCCGGGAGCTGCTAACTACGCTGCCGCAGCCGACAAGCTAACTTCGCGAAGCCACATCCTGGAGGAGAAATGATATTTAAGAACCTTGTAACGGGAACAAAAAAATGATATTTGCTTCCAGCACGACAACCAGAGGAGAGCAGATGTGATTTTCCAATCACACATCGGCCAAAATGTCCATTTAGCCGAGAGACATCACGTCCCCGCTCCGCGCGTCGGGAAATAGACGGAGCCCAGTTCTTGCCGTGATGAAGCTTTCACCTGAAGCCTTCGCTCTTTAATTTTTGCAGATTTATTTTAGAACATTTGCTTCAGGTTCGTGTATGTTTTCACAGTGTGTGTCCTGCAGATAAAAATATTTACAAGGTAGCTCATCGAATTTGTTTAATGAAGAATCCAGGAACTGCATCCATCAGAGCAGCTATACAGTTTCAGTTCTCCCATCAAACGATACCGGACATTATTTTGACACTGCGACCAGTTCTCCTGCTTTACTGTGAATTTAATATCGAGTGTTGCTGCATTTCAGTAATATTTATAGATTATGTTGTAATCAATGGCAGTTAATCAGCCCAGTCCTGCATTGTGTTTATTCACTGAAATAATGCTCCACGTGTTTAAAGTTCATTCAGGTCATTTATCGCTTGTGTTTCCTCCATGTAGTTTCTCAACATCGCCTCAAAGGACGTGTGCGTCAACACTCAACCGCTGTCGGCGTGCTTCTCCCGACACCATCCGCCCTCTCTGCGTGGTGCTGAAACCTCTTTCTTCTGCTGAGTGCTGAGTCTTTGCATCGGATGTGGAAGGATGACGGAGGCGTGGCAGCAGCAGCAGCAACACGCGGTGGCTCCACCCTCTGTTGTGCACACGCTCCCCCAGGGAGCTGATAACCCCCTGGGCTGCGCCGTGTACGGCGTCGTCCTGCAGCCGGACACCACGCTGCAGCAGCCGCAGCATGGCCAGCAGCTCACGGTTCAAGGCCAGCAGCCCTCGTTGCAGGTCGGTGGCGAGCGGGGGCACAAGTGTGGCGCCTGTGGCCACGACATCTCCCACCTGGCCAACCCTCACGAACACCAGTGCATGGTGAACCAAGACCGGTCCTTCCAGTGCACCCAGTGCATGAAGATCTTCAGCCAGGCCACGGACCTGCTGGAGCATCAGTGTGTGCAGGTGGAGCAGAAGCCGTTTGTGTGCGGCGTGTGTAAGATGGGCTTCTCGCTGCTCACCTCGTTGGCGCAGCATCACAACTCGCACGGTAACGGGAACAACCCCATGAAGTGCTCCATCTGCGAGAAGACGTACCGGCCGGGTTCCGGGAACGTCACCCCGACGTCGTCAGCTGCCAACCCCCAGCAGCCCTCCACTGGTGAGACGTCCAGTGGCGGTGCGGCGATCAGTGCCTCGTCTCCTCCTACATTTGAGGCCTCCGCACCAGACAGGCCGTACAAGTGCTCAGTGTGCCACAAGGCCTTCCGGCATTTGTCAGAGCTGACCCGCCACGAGAGAGTACACACCGGTGAGAAGCCGTACAAATGTGACACGTGTGACAAAAGCTTCAGCCAGTCGTCACACCTGGCACACCACCAGCGCACACACAGCTCCGAGCGGCCGTACAAGTGTGCGGTGTGCGAGAAGAGCTTCAAGCACCGCTCTCACCTCGTGCGGCACATGTACGCTCATTCGGGCGAGCACCTATTCAAGTGTAATTTGTGCGAGATGCACTTTAAGGAGTCGTCGGAGCTCCTGCACCATCAGTGCCAGCCGGAAGGGGAGAGGCCGTTCCGCTGCGGCTCCTGCGGAAAAAGCTTCAAGCGACCGTCCGACCTGCGGCAGCACGAACGCACCCACTCCGAGGAGCGACCTTTCCAGTGCGAGGAGTGCCAGATGAGCTTCAAGCAGCAGTACGCGCTCGTGCGCCATCGACGCACTCACAAGAACCCCGCAGACCGCCCGTTCAAGTGTAACCTCTGCGATAAGGGCTTCCTTCAGCCGTCCCACCTGCTCTACCACCAGCAGGTCCACGGTATGGAGAGTCTGTTTAAGTGTGCGTCCTGCCAGAAATCTTTCAGCCAATCAGGGGAACTGCTGAGGCACAAGTGCGGCGGTGAGGTGGAGAAACCCTACAAGTGCGACGTTTGCGGCAAAGGTTACAAAAAGAACTCAACGCTGCAGCGCCACCAGAACTCTCACTGCACGGAGAAGCCGCTCAAGTGCTCCCTGTGCGACAAGCGCTTCGTGTCGTCCTCCGAGTTCGTTCAGCACCGCTGCGACCCCACCCGCGAGAAGCCGCTCAAGTGTCCCGACTGCGAGAAGCGCTTCAGGTACTCGTCGGAGCTGCAGCGCCACCGGC
>KV751421.1:189546-201459 GCA_001698575.1 Mola mola
CCGGCGGGTCCACACCGGGGAGAAGCCGTTCAAGTGCGCCAGCTGCGACAAGAGCTTCAAGCAACGCGAGCACCTGGCCAAGCACCAGAGCGTGCACTCGCGGGAGACACAGTTCAAGTGCGTGTGGTGCGGCGAGCGCTTCGTGGACCTCGCCGCCCTGCAGGAGCACACGGTCCAGCACACGGCCGAGGGCGAGAGTTTCCCAGAGGCGCCCTGCATCCCGTGAGACGAGTGGCTCCTCTGACGTGTCGTTCACCCATAAAAACCTGTGCCAGCCTCCGCGCTCCCATCCGTAGCTTCTAACCGGTTCCAATATGTTTAACGATTTTAAGTATCGGCGACAACAACAATTCACCCTCATCCTCCGCAAAGAGCCCGTTAGGATCCCTCGACTTCTTTTGGAGCCAGACTTGAACAGATTGAAACAGCATGTGATGTAAAACGTGGGCAGCTGTTTTTGTTTAGCCGAGCGTGGGACATTCTTCTTCTGTGGTTTGCATGTGATTGTTTCGTGACTGTTGTAGAGAAAGAGGCCAAGGACTTCCAGAACGTAGTCGGATTCGTCTATGCTCCTCTGAAATCCATGTGCCTTTCTTGTTTTTTTTGTTTGTTTGTTTGTTATTAACCAGTCCGCTCATTTTTTGTTTTGTTTCCACGTCCAGTTGATAGCCGAGAACCTCCCATCTGTGCGCCGCGGCTGGCTTGTGCAGCAGTATCTTTTCACATACTAGATCTTTAGGTAGTATCATCTGTTTGTGCATGAATATTTATCTCACTTTAACGTCACTGTTGTATTATAGGTTTGGTTTATTTAGGAAAACATCCTACGAAGGAGAAGAAAAAAAGTGGAATTGTGAAAATGTATAGCCCGTGTCCTATGAAATCTGTGTCGTTGCATCTTTGTATTAAAACAAATGACTCGGTATCTAGGTAACTAACCCGTACCTACCATGCCATACAAACACTTGACATGTGCAATAATACATGCACAGTGTAATATTTATGACTACTGATCCATGGCATAGTCTGTTCTAAGATAGATTGTGTGTATATGCTTCTGTAAACATTAACAACTATATAGTGCTTATGTTACCTGCTTTTGTATTCACCAACAATGAGCTTGCAGTACTTTGCGAGCGCTTTAGTTTGACTTTCAGGTGGATTATCGCAAGGATTAACCCGACAAAACGTCATCTCTTGCTTCCAGACTAGCTGTACTAGTTACTGTGCGATTAGCTCTAACAACAGTAATCTTATTTTCTCGTTTTATTCTGAATATTTTTGAAGAAGAATCTTTGTGTACTTTAGTTGACTGTGTGAGTTTCTATATTCTGTACAATCTTTGCAGTATATTTAAAAGAAGGATTTTGGAGTTTACAGGTCATGGGCAAAGGGAATTCACTGGCGGGACGGGACGGGACGGGCGGGGCGGCGTGGTTGTACCACGAGCCTCCAACCGGAGGCGAGCGAGTGTAATGAAGCATTTGATTAACACGTATGGATATCAATATAAACTCCTGTTCATACTGTATACAGACATTAAAATAAACCACCCTTATGAAAATCAAAGCCCCACACTGTTTTTATCACAGCTAACTAGATGTATTTACATTGTTTTCATGGTACAAGTACCTACTAGTGCATCTCATCAGTTAAACTTTCATATGTTCTGCGTTCATTACATGTTTTTTAATAAATGTGGTTGTACAGTGAAATATATTCATATTTTAAGATGTTTTTTAAAATTAAAATGGTAAAAAAGCTTGAAACATTGTAGTTTACGTGTAATGAGACTGGAATATATTAAAGGTTTTTTTTAAAATAACTGGTGAGAAATCACAATGTTGGAATTTTTGAGATGAACTAGTGTATAAATTAATGCCACCTTTATCAAGGTGATGTGTAAAATAGCTTGACTGAACTTCTATGACCCCACACAAGTCGTCAGGATTGGTTCCTTCTGTCAAACAACCCGGCTGTCAGTCAGTTTTTTGGTGGCTTTAAAGCAAAAATCTTCAGCGATGGTGTTGATGCCGCTCAGGTTGTGTTGTAGTAAATTAAAAATGACATTCGAATATGGTAATATCATACCAACAGTAGTGTGTTTTCCACCAGAGGGGGTATTTAAAACTGCAGTAAAGATGGTTCAAAATTAGTGAGAATTAACGTTAATAGAAACGAAAACAAAACACTGATATGGGCCATTTTATACTCAGAAATTAGAATATTGTGTTTTTAAATCACTGAAGAAAGTAAACATTATATATAGTTTAGACTCTCACATAAAATAAAATGTTTCAAGCATTTTTACTATTTCAATTTTGATAATTCTTGCAGTTGTATAAGCCATAATCTTTATAATGAAAAATTGGATTGACATATTTCACATTTAGTGCAATGAATATAGAATATATAAAAGTTTCTGAACTATTTTAAAAAATGAGCATTTCTTTTTTTTTAGTCAATAAAACTTTATGCTCCCGAATTTATGAATTTATGTATTTTAATTGGGAATATTTGCCCGTCTGCACATGCTTGTTATGTATCTTTAATACAGTACATAAACACTCAACAAAAATATATTCACTTCAGTTTTTGCTCATATTTTCCATGAATTGAAAAAAAAAGATGTAAGATTACCTATATGAAAACAAAATTCCTCAATTTTTCCACAAATTTGACTCAAAAGTGTGTAAAAATCTCATCAGTGAGCTTCTCGCCTTTACCAAAACGACCCTGCCGCCAGATTTTCAAGAAATAAGCTTTTTGTTTGCATGTAGGAGATGTTACGTGCTCATTCAATTCATGAAAAACGGGAGTAAAAACAAACGTCGCGGATAGTTTTTTTGTGTTTTAAACCAAATAAACCCCTGTTTCGTCATTAGCGTCCCATTTCCGGTCACTCGTCCGCTCCTGATGTACTTCCGGTTGATGTTTACCGCAAAAGGGAAGACCCTCCTGGCTCCGCTAACGAGTCGTCCCTGGATGTAGAACCACCCACCGTCTGACCAAACTATTGAGCCACCGTTACTGTCGATAATACACACATTTATCGATACCTCCAAGGCTGGCGGAGCGTCGTCGACCCCACGGAGAGCACCGTCCCGCTAGCACGAGCTAACGAGCTAACGTTCATGTCGGGCGGACTCCCTCTGCGCTCGGAGATTTCTGCGACGAGGTTAGCGGGCTAACTTTAGCCCCGTTATTGATCTCACATTCCGGCCATGCAGGCGCCAGTAAACAGACTCTAGTCGACGACCATCTTCCCACGAAAGGGCGTGAATTTTAGCATCACCGTGAATGTGAATTACTCAATTCAACGATCAAATCTGCTCTATTTTTGAAATAAGATCGGTCGTCGTGACTCTCCATCTTACAATGTGAAATAATCGGAAATGATGCTAACTCACATATTCTAACGTTAAGATAATCTGATGATGACCGTTAGTGTTAAAACCAGTTTAGCTTGTGTTTTAGTGTAAATTGGTGCCGGTAAAGGCCCCCGGGGGTCACAACGGGCTTCAGATTCAGTTTGGGGTTCAAGTTAAATTGAACGAGTGGCTGAGATATAAGACACGATTCGGGGTTAAACTGGTCCAGGTTTATCAAGTCTGAGTCCCAAGATTTTCAGCTAATCACAGGAAGATGCAGTGGAAGTAACTGATGTGTTTTTGCCCATTGAATGCAGGTTGGACAGACCTGGAACTGTGCAGGGTTTCCCTGTTAATCTGCACCAGAATCGATTAGAAAATACGGTGTTGTTTAACGTTTGCGTGCTAAAAGTGCCCATTTCTCCTAATTGTCTTTTGTAGAACAATACACAGTTAACATAATGATTAAGGAAAAATGATGTTGCTGTTGTTTGATTTAGATATTTCAGGTCTGAATATGTTGGTATTTGTTTGTTATAAAGCAAATGTTGGGTGTGAAATTTGCCTTAAATGACCATAAATTTATTGAACACCACAAGTGAACATAAAGGAGTTTTGTTTGTTGGTCTTGTACAGGAACAGCTTATTTTATTGTGGTTGGAGATTGACCCTATATGAATACGAGTGTCACAAATCTCACAGCGAGTTTATCAGTCTGCTGAATTGATTGATAATTGATAGGCTGCCTCTGACAGAGATGCAGTATTTGACAGGAAATTCTGGCATTTCTGCTTGTTCTGCGTGAAAAGTTTCCATGTCTGTTAGGTTTTGGACGATTTGAGGTGCAGCAGTGGTTTTTCAGGTTCACCTGGTCTGACGTCAGCGTGAGTGAGAGAAAACAGCGAAAACTCTCCTCCTATATCCTGTTTTCAACAAAAAAAAAACAAAAAACAGAGCTAGAAGTAGTTTGCACCAGTTCTTATAACTGAAAACAGCTCGACTTGTTTTAGCTAGACAGATGTGAAGATTTATATTAACAGGAAAATAGATATGTTTGAGATTTCGACTGGTTTAGAAATGAAATGCGTGGAGCTGAATATTTTAATCAGTTATTTAGAAATTGTCTCTTTGAAGACTCTTCATTTACTATCAGAAATGACACAGAAAAGCAGCAAATCTTTTTTTAAATGATCAATATTGATGTTGATTGTCAGCATCCACACTTGTTATCCTGGTTATTATTTTTCCACCGGCGCTGCACGCCACTCAAAACCTTTCAACTGTCAAAATTCTCTTCAGGGACATGTGTTGCTTGTATTTTTCCTTCTACCGACATTTTTCTGCAAGTCTTATTTTATATTCTTACTGTTTTTTGTCTTCTATGGCACTGCTGTGACCTGTGACTTTCTTTGAAGGTGGATTAAGTCTTTTATGTAACATAAAAGACATTTAGGACATTTTTAAGCAACGCATTTCACTACGTTGTAGTTAATGTTACAGATCAGGTTACGCTGTAGCTCTTCATTTCACATATCTGCAGGTCAGCAAATCCTCTCAAGCATTTTTAGTTCAGCAGTCAGCATCCACACACATTTTTGCCATGAAATTTTCTAGTTGTATAGATCAGTCAGTTAATTGTTGGCCACACATCAGAAGTTGACTTCAGTTCAGTTGTTACCGCATCTTTTTCTCTTTCCTCTGCCTCAGTCCACATTGTCTCCTGTCATCCTGCAGCTGGCGGCTCTTCACTCCCTCCTCCCCGTCAACATCCTACTCAGGGGCTTCACACACTCCATCATCCTAGCTCTGTCAGTCTGCAGCAGCGCCGAATCGGACCGCCCTGACGCGTTCCATCACAGGGCGCAAGCAGCCAAAACCCATGGTAAACCCAGCACAGGGGTCCTAGAGCCGCGTGTTGTGGAGAGCCGCTGTGCCGCCTTCCAGTATCGAGCCGATAGGTATTCAGAGGGGGGTGAGTGTCCTCGACACGGAGCCTCAGAGCTAGCGATGCCCGGATCCACGCCGGCCAGCAGCAAGGCTCGGGTGTACACCGACGTCAACACACAGAAGAACAGAGAGTACTGGGACTACGACGCACATGTGCCAAACTGGAGGTACGGCTGAAGCCCCAGACAGAATTAAAAACAAATGACTGTTCATATTCATGCACTATTTTTACACAAGTATTGTACTTTACACTTCAACTGGTATAAAAACTCTTATTACGACTATTGTAACTGTTATTTTTTTCAGTTAATACATCAGCAATCCAAATAAAAACACGTTCAAATGATTAAAATTTATATTAAAAAATAATTAAAAACTAAGTGTTTAAATATAGTCAATCACTTTGGTCACACTAGTTTACAAAGAAAGCAAAATGAAAACATGAGTGTTAAAGAAATCGACATAAAGCAGAAAGTTGAACAGTATAGCAACACTGGATGTGTTGCATTTTAAAATATCATTTATAATCTCGCACTAATGCTGTTGAATCATATTTCCTACAAAACTGAAAAAGAGACAAAAATAAGTGATTTATCCAAGAAGAAAATCAAAATATTCACTAGCGAAAACAATTATTTAATGTCTCTCTTTAGTTAATGTAAATTAAAGATGTTTGTGTGTGTGTTAACCTGGTACGCCCCCGAAACAAGCATGCAAAACAAATAATTGAGCATTTAGCTGAGATATTAATAGATAATCATCATAAATAATCATCAGTAGTTGTCAAAAATCATCAAGTGGAGATATTAAAGACATAGCACTCTGAAACATGGTGGTCTAATGTTTGTTACAAATGACTACTTTGATTGTAAATCATTCTTTCAATCCTTTTTAACATTAACTGATGTGAATTTTTCAGTATATAAAATACTAGAAATTCTTAAAAAACGCAAAACAGTTTACACTAACAGGAAAAGCTGAAAATCTAGAAATTGTATGTTTTTGCCTTATAAATATGTTGAAAAAAATGTTAATTAAAGGAGTAATTGTTCTTATTGTTTGTGTTTGTTGTTTTTGGTCACGTTGGACATCCTTGGTTTCACTGTTTCTCAGCAACCAGGACAACTACCAGCTGGTGCGAAAGCTGGGCCGCGGGAAGTACAGCGAAGTGTTCGAGGCCATAAACGTGACCAACAGTGAGAAGGTGGTGGTGAAAATCCTCAAGGTGAGCTCCAGCTTCTTTTGTCCCCGTCTCTCCTCCTCTCCTCCTTACCTCCTCCTCCACTCATTTCATCCAGAGCTGCTCCTTCAGAAATATCACACGTCTTTAGCGTGAGTTTGGTGCAGCTGTCCATCGCGTGGACTCACCAGCAGTGGAATGTTTCCAGTACAGCGCTCCTCCGTGATGTTTCACGGAGTTATCAGTGTGTGAAGCCTCACAGTGCTGGATGGTGTCCAAGAGCCTGAAAAGCATCAGTGAATCATCAGTGAACATTCGTGCCACCACAAATCCTCCATGTCAGTGCGACAGCTCAAAAACTATTAGGGCTGCTCGATTATAACAAACATTATAATCATGATTATTTTGGTCAATTTGAAATCTCAATACTTTAACTTGATTACTGATTGGTTTTGGAAGCATTTTGAATTCACTGAACTTTTTAACGGGGAAAACCTTTCAGAACTAATTTCCCCTTAAAACTTTCATGTTCTACTTTTTGAATTTCCCCTTAAGAATGTAAAAATGTAGATTAGAGAAAAAAAAAGAGCATTAGAATAAATAAAAAATTGGATATGCCATTGCTCTCCTTCCATGATATTGATGTCGAGTATTTAGATATCAGGGACAAATTGCAGTGAGTTTGGATTTTGAGGGCAACGCATCGGTGCATGTGGCGTTCACAACACAAGATGAAATCAGAACAGACCAGCTCAATAGGATGTGGTATAATACAGCACCTTTGTTCTCAGTAATGTTTTTGTGATGATTGACAGGAAAGAAATCAAAATTATAATAATTGCACACGTGACATCCGTGAGATCTGGAGCTGATTAGATTTTCAGCTGACTTCAGGATTGGCCGTCAGTTGGTGTTGTTTCCCTTTTTAAAATAAAAACACACAATAATATGTTACTGATCAGGAGACAGGTTTGGTGTGGTGCTGCTGTCTTTGTGTACGTGTTAGGGATCTGCTGCTCAGATGGGAGATACAAAAGCACCTACAGTCATTAGTTATTTTCTGTTGCTGCTGTTGTTTGTCTCTCAGGATCAACAGAATCTTTATTGCATGGTATTGATGACATGAACATGTGTGATCAGTGTTCAGAGGTTATCTGCAGGACATCTGGAACCACAAAACAATCCTGATGGAGTGGATGAGCTCAAAGTTCGACACGGTCTTTTCCTTCTGGGAGACGGACGCTGACATAATGTCGATTGGACGAACATTTAAGTCCCTGTTTTGGACGATGTTATCAGGACGAAGACATTGCAGTGCCGTTAGTTGACATAACAACACACACGTACACGTCTGCTCTGCAGATTAGCTGATACTCAGTTATTTCAAATCAGAACTTAAGACTTTTTTTCTATTTAATCTTTATGTGTTGTTTTTAAATGCTTTTTCTTGTTTTAAATGCTTGTTTTGTATTTTGTGAAGCACTTTGATTTGTCCTCTTGCTGAAAATGGGCTATTGAAATGAACCTGCCTTGCCGAGGACTTTCCCACAGCAGCTGTTTTGACCTGAATACAGGTTTCTACCACTGCTAATAATCAAGGTCTCGTTCCATTCACCTCACAGTCAGCTCTTGTGATCCCCTCTGTTCCTCTCATTTCCATTCAGCATCACAAACAGCTCGGTCTCGCACGTACTGGTTTTTATAGCTGTCGGCTCAAGTCATGCTTGGGGACTCCAACCGTATTTACTCGGCACTTTTCTCCAATGCTTTGTGAGGAAAAGGAGGGACAGAATTGATGCCCGTTTGTTAAGATTTAACTGAGTCAAGGGAAAGTGTCTGGAAATATCAGAATTAAACACATCGCTATAGGAGCGTTACGAGCCACACATTGTGAGCCCAGGGTGGACGTTCCCGCCGGGAGCACTCGCCCTCCCCCTCGGGTGAACAGAAATCTCTCTGATGTTTACGCGCGAACACATGGCCGGCGCCTGCGTGTGTTGATCTTCAACAGCTGCAGTCCCTCTCTCAGGAAATTAACCGAGAAACAACATCACGTGTGTATAGACAGAAAACTCCTCCCCGTCTCTGCCCAGTAGCTCCGCCCCCTTTACAGCGTTGTTGCAGAAGCTTCATTAACATCTGCCTCCCTAACTTCTTTTATCATAGGAGGGAAGAAGGAGGCGCATACTTACACGTTGGAGCTAATTGGTCTTCCAGCCCCTCCTTTGGTGGCACACGGCTCTGCCCACAATCTTTATCCCACAGAGATTTATCGCCAAGAATGGACTGAACGAAAAGTGAAAGTGAATAGTTGGTTGGAAGCAAGTGATGGTCACGGTTACCATGATTTTGTAGTGTTTACCACCCCTCCTCTCTCTTCTTCTCTCTCTGTTGACTTTCTTCTTCTGCAGTGTATTTTAGGAAGTCAGTCTCACAAAGCTGATCCTGTAATTCATCATTGAAGGTTACTCAAATACTGTTAAAATATCGTCACGCTCTCATAAACCTGATATGGTCTAACGTCACGCCGTTATTCTAGTCTCAATGAATGTAAAATAAATAAAGTTAAATCCCGCATTTTACTATTTTATTTTAGATAATTATGGCCTTCAGCTCATAAATAATTGGGGTTAATGAGTATAAAATACTAGTGCATCATCATGGAGAAGTTTTTTAATTTAATTTAAAAACTTTTCCACAATAAATTGTGTGGGGAAAATGAGACTATTGGCACAAACAAAGGGGAAGCCCTGTATTTCATGCTGCGAAGAAGCCGATTAATGCTTCAACAGTCCCTTCGTGGTGGTTGTACTGATTCTCTCTTCAGATGATTGGTTCTCTCTTCAGTACTTCATCTCATCACCTGGTTTTTTGTTACCACAGCCCGTCAAGAAGAAGAAGATCAAACGAGAAATCAAAATCCTTGAAAACCTGCGAGGGGGAACCAACATCATCCGCCTGGTGGACACGGTCAAAGACCCGGTGGTGAGTTCGAGTCCTGCACGTTGTCACGCCAGCTGCGGCCGCTCAGCCATGCGTGTAACCTGAGCGCCACATACCTGCTTCTCTCCCCAGTTAAGCCTTGTGTTGTCCTCTCTTTGCAGTCCAGAACACCAGCGCTTGTCTTTGAGTGCATCAATAACACAGATTTTAAGGTACTTCAGTTTGGCCCACATCAGACCTGCTCAACTAGCAGCACAGTCACCATTCATGCCACAGACATCCATTATTAATACCACGCATAACCCTCCCGTCAAGTTGCACATGAACAGAGGCGAGCCAGACGTTTTCTAAACGTTTAAAACACGAAACCCTGATGTGCCTTCACAGGAGCTGTACCAGAAGCTGACGGACTACGACATCCGTTACTACATGTATGAGCTGCTCAAGGTAAAGATGCCACACATTTGTGGTCACATTTGGAGGGTGTGAGGACTTGACAGGAAGCTGAGTAATGCTTTGAAACATAGACGGGAAGTGGACGGTTTGTTCAAGCCAACATGAACCTCGATGTGATGTATCAGTTAATCAATTCAAGTGTTTTGTTTGCTCTTTGCAGCTACAGTGAAGTGAGGCTCTGCTGCTTCGATGCGTTTTTCACTTAGCTGATGAAATTGATAATTAACAGATTCATTCAGTGATTAAATCAGTGCTGTCAGAGATTTACACTGCAGTCTCTTCTGTTTTTTGGATTTGAAGACGTGTCTTTGGTCGCCTTAAAGACTAAATGATTAATCGGTTATCAGGAATCATTAGGAAAATAGTTGTTTTTATAATAAATTGAGCATCTTCCCATATTGGACTGTTAGAGGAATAAAGTTATTTAAGTTGTGACCCGGCTGTTGCTGGATATTTAGTAGAAAATCACAGGTGATGAAAATGGTGCATGGAGGTTGTTTCCTTATTCCTGAGCAGTGATGATGAGGAGGATGGTGGTTTCTGACTGACAGCAGTGCTGAGCATGTCTGTCCTCGCAGGCCCTGGACTACTGTCACAGTATGGGGATCATGCACCGGGACGTGAAGCCCCACAACGTGATGATCGACCACCAGCTCAGAAAGGTACCTGAAGCAGGAGCTGCAGACCATAATGAAGCTTTTTGTTTTCTATTTCATCAGCTCAGTCCAAAGCAGCTGATGTTCGAGTGTATTTAAAGTGGGACTAATCCATATTCTTACATGAATGGTGAGTCAAATTAGCTGACTTGGACTTGTACCGTCTTGTAGCTTGTTTTTTCGGTTTTTATGACCCACAACTTTACTGTTGGCTGGGTTTCACCGCTGCCATCGACCTCGTTTTCTGTAGCAAAAAATGCTCTCTTAAACACAGAAAGCCTGCCCACCACAACACAACACAACAAGGTTTAGCTTGGGAAATTAAAGAGGAGCCGTCAGTCGAGACGAAAACTCGGCTCAAAGACAGTAAGTTACAAGATGAATATATGTCAGTTTAGGTTACAACTTGTTTTGCTGCACCCAAGTGGCCAAAACACCAAATTGAAATCAAAGCTTTCTGAGATATTACAGTTCATGAGTTTTTATTAAATGTTTGTAGAGGAGAAGGTACAAAATAAAGCTAAAGCAGTGATTTATTAGATTATATTTTAAAGTGTTTTTTTTCCATCCAGGAACCAGATTCAAGTGTGTTTGTCTCTGTCACAGCTGCGTCTCATAGATTGGGGTTTGGCAGAATTCTACCATCCCGCTCAGGAATACAACGTCAGGGTGGCCTCTCGCTATTTCAAAGGCCCTGAGCTGCTAGTGGACTATCAGGTACGAAAAGATGCCTCCTCGCTTTGTTTCTCCCTCTAAATGATTCTGCTGGTGTTAGTCACTCTTTCATTCCCCCTGCAGATGTATGACTACAGTCTTGACATGTGGAGCCTGGGCTGCATGCTGGCCAGCATGATCTTCCTTAAGGAGCCGTTCTTTCATGGCCAGGACAACTACGATCAGGTAACGAGCCACAGGAAGGAAACGTATGAACCCAACATGTGTGCGTTTACCTGGACAGCAGGTGCAAAGCTTTAATTCTTTCTGATTGAGGATATTTGGTCATATATGTTAGATTGTTGTCTTATTCGCTTTACTTTTTGTTTCCACGTGTTGCACTTTCAGATTCAAATCACTCTAATTTCAACAAGGCTTTTCATTGTGAAACATTTTGTACAAAACTCACTGACCTGCATGAAGTGTAGCTACTGTCACCTCGTGGCACTTGTATGTTACTACACACTTCAGTTTGACTGGTATGTGGTATGTGGCCAGTATCAGACTCCAGACTGAACTGTTGAAAGTCCTCATGTGACCCGCAAACAAGAAGTCTGTAGTGAGCATTTATGGTTCCAACCATCAGATATTGTGCAGTGGAAGCAGATGATGAGGAGAGCCGAAGGTTTTCCCAGAGTCACCCCCC
>KV751421.1:201498-227829 GCA_001698575.1 Mola mola
TCACCCCCACCCCCCCCCGCCTGCGCATAATCGTGACAAATGTCGCATTAAAGTCCGATACGGATCGCATGACTGTTCAGGAACCACATATGAAATAGTCAGATTCTTTGTTAATTTTCCCCCCTCACACCATCATGAAACACTCAGATGTGGGTCACTTAGGTTTGCACGGCAGGTCCAACTGTGCCTGATAGAGAAGAATCAAGAAGAAACTGTTGTTATCAAATTAACATAATGATGAACATTACAGAACAAGTTACTAGCATTGTGGAGGATTTATTAGTATTTATTTATCTGTAATATTAATAAAAATGTATGTGCAACATGTTACCGATGCATTTG
The DNA here is from genome assembly GCA_001698575.1 of Mola mola. NCBI lineage: Eukaryota > Metazoa > Chordata > Actinopteri > Tetraodontiformes > Molidae > Mola > Mola mola. Next base: position 201,841 of record KV751421.1, read on the forward strand.
TGTGTTTTCCAGCTGGTCCGCATTGCGAAGGTTCTGGGCACGGACGAGCTGTTCGGTTACCTGCACAAATATCACATAGAACTGGACACTCGCTTCAAAGACCTGCTGGGACAGTGAGTGTCAGCGCAGGACGTAGCCACAGAGCTGTCAGAGATGTGTCGGGAAGCAGCTTTGACATTGTCGTGTTTCCGTTTTAATAAAGTTCTCCCGTTCTGCTTCCTGTCCAGGCAAACACGGAAGCGCTGGGAGCAGTTCATCCAGTCGGAGAACCAGCACCTGGTGAGTACGGAGGCTCTGGACCTGCTGGACAAGCTGCTGCGCTACGACCACCAGCAGAGGCTGACGGCTGCAGAGGCCATGCAGCACCCGTACTTCTGTGAGTTGCATGCTGGGAACACTGGGAAAACTGGGGAGCCACTAAATCGGGGCAGAGCCCGACTGATATCTGATGTTTGGAGCCGATTCTGACATCAGGGAGTAAAAGTTTCATCGATATCAGAACAGATACTACCATTAGGGATGTATCTCTGATACATCAGTACTGTACATCTGCACTCACAGAACCATCCATAATGGCAGCTTCCACGTTTGGGCCTGTCAGGAGTCAGTTTTAGGAGTAACTGGTTGCTTGAATGTCGTTGAATGAAATGATGCAGCTGGTTACAAATACCAGATCTGTATTTATGCTCATTTCTGTGTGTTTTTCCATCTGTGTGTACTGCATTTCTTCAGATTGAACCTGTTAATATGCACGTAGCTGTGCACTCGTGCTCAGACTGCAGACGTGTTCTGTATCAACAGAAAAGATATGGACAGATAAATACAGTCTACGGCAGATTCTTGTCTTACCCGAAACATTTAGCCGGATGATCTCCCTCCAGCCAGTTAGGACACGCCCACAGGAAACCACGTGACCACACTTGTCTGTGTCTTTCAGATCCTGTGGTGAAGGAGCACGCCAACGCCAACACAGATGGCACGAAGGCCATAAGCAGCGCCAACACGACATGATGAGCAGGGAGCAGGTGATCCCCACTGCACGCACCTCCAAATCTCAAAAACAAACAAAATAAACCCCAGATTACAGCCAAAATGAGAAGCTGTTTTTACAGTCATCAATTAACTATTTTACATTGTCACCTGATTATGTCCCACTTGGTCAGCTGTTTCCACACAGCACACAACCCTAATCCGAGCTTTTTCTGCGTGTTTTATATTGAAATCAGTCCGACTCAGTTCAGGGAATCACAGAACTCATCGTCCGTCCTCAGTTTAAATAAACCTGACGTAATCTGAGCCGTCTGCGTCAACTCCCAGCGTCGTTCAAAGTTCCTTTATTTGTCTATTCTGCCATATGTTCGGCACATACAGAGGATTGAAATTTCATTTCTCTCAGACCCACCGTGCAGCAAGTAAACGTTATAAAAAAGAGGGCGTACAAAGATAAGCTGGGTGACTTAAGTCTAAAATATGAATAGAAAATATAAGTAAAAATAGAAATATATATACATAGGCACATAACAGAAGTTGAAGGGCAGAAGGGTTAGAAACAGATGGTTCCTCTGTTTCTGCACAACACTGACCCGTAAATATTACAGAATAAAATGTTCATTTATATCCTGAATGCCGTCAGCTGCTGGAGAACAATGTGGACATTCTGACAGCGATCATACGTATTATACATTATAGCCCAGCAATCATTTCGACATCAACGAACCTTTTTGGAAAATCACTTATTTTTCATCTTTTCTTTGTTTTTCTTACATGTTAAGATCAAGCATGTCAGATTTGTTTTCCTTACTTTGAGGTGGCCCTGCCCATATTTCCACAGACTGTTCTTCTACACTGATATTTGTCTTCTGTCTTGAAAATTGTCTTCTCAACACATCCGTCCTTCACAAGATGTCTCTGTACCCACAAACAAGAGCAGTGATGCACCAGTAGGAGGCGACACAGTCCACACCACCGAGCCTTTTGAGCATGTGCAGCTGTCACATGTGGAGCATCTCAAATATTTAAGAACTTTCTACACTCATTACATATAACTGAAAATGTTTCAGGCGTGTTATTGAATGTTGCTAATAATGGCCCAAAGCTGAAAAACAAATTTGTTAATCAATATTTCACTATAATGCTATAAGCTGATACAACTTTGAAAGTTTGTGTCAAAGCTTTGATCAGAAACTTGTGTTAAAAAAAGGCAAATGTGATTGGTTGGAGATGATAGATGATGTTAAAAAAATGCAGAGCCTTGTTGTTGTTCGTTGCACATGCTCGCCAAAGAAAACAACAACAGGCGTGTGTGAACCGAAGTCTGACGTAATCAATTCCAACACACGGTAACTGGATGTTTTGAAATGCCCCCTTTAGAAGGCATGTAACAAGGAACGGGGAGGTGTTTGTTACCTCGTCCACCATGTTTCCATCTCAGAGCTGTGAGCTGACCACCGCCCTCTGTCTCTGTTGCAGGAAGTCTTTGTTACCTCAACTTGTGACCTTTTCGTGGCAGAAAGCTCTGCCTCCACACCAACAGCCATACTGGAGCAGGATGTCAACGTTGCAGCAAACACAAACACGCACGGACCGAACTTCTCCCCAGCACAGTCCGGGGAGCCCGCGCTGCTCGGTCCGAGTCTCAGACAAATCAGAAACTCCTCCTCCTCCTCCTCCTCCGCATCTCTACACTTCCCTCAGCCTGTTTTTAAGATGAGCAGAGTGACTGTTGTTGGGTCAGTGTCCAGCGGTTGTTGTGCTGTACGGATCCCTGTACCTGTGATCTGGTTCCGGGTTTTAGCACTGAGTGGCATGGAAGCTCCTTTTCTGCTCTGATAGAACAAAAGCTATATTGAAAGAGAATAAACCATTTTATTTAATCAGTGTGTCGGCACTTTTATCCTGTCCTGACAGTCGCTCCTGCAGTTACAAGTTTCAGGCGGCAGCGACATCAAGATGGCCAACGTGATGGTTTACGAAATGAGGCCAAACATGCAGGATGCGAGCGCTGCGGTCATCTGGACAGGAGTCTACCCAACTCAAGCCCACAGGTGGGATTCAGCTGTTAATCGTGACATCCCAGCAGCCAGACGACCAGGCGCCAACAGAGAGACTGGTGAGGCCAGAACATCTTAGTCGCCCCCTGGTGGCTGACTTCAGTATAGCCGATAAGCCCAGTCATCTCCATAATTTTAGCACTTAAACCAAATTAAAATAACAATTTTTCTCCAAAGTTGTATTTCTCATTTCATAAACTTCTTATCACACTGATGTGTTTTCAGATGTTAGTTTTTTCTGATCAGTTTGGTTTTAATCAATCATTTGATGCTATAAAAAGCAGAGGGAAGTGTCATGATTGACAGCTGAGCTCTGCTTGTGATTGGCCAGGAACTCGTCCAATCACTACTGTACAGCCTCTGGCGCCAGATAATATTACTAGTGCAAGATGGCAACACTTGTAATTCTGCTTCATTGTCATGTCGTCCATCTTTATTTGGGTCAAAGGAATGTCGGTGCTTTAGACCTGCACCAGATCTTTCCGGTAAAACCTGAAGCTCCACTTTCAACTCCTGTATTGACTGTTTACACAGTCATAGAAATAATCTGGGGAGCTGGAAAGCAGTGAAATTCTGACGCTGACTGGCAGCTCGAATCAGGAGCCATGTTGGGGGAAGAGTTAGTGCGACACACGATATTAGTTTCAGGAGATCGAGATGAGATTTTAACATTACTTTTAAGAACATTTAAATGACGTAATAAGAGTATATGACTGGAAAATAGCCTTGTCTGTGACTGTCACAAAACAATGCAGATAATTAATATAGAACTTTAAAACATTTTAAATGTCAGCTGTTTCAACACTGAAACAATAACATGGAGGTGAAAATGTTAACAAAATTACCATAAATCCACATTGAAAATTTAACCAATCTGTAATCATGTAATAGCCTGAGCTTTTGAAATTATGTTATTTTTTCAGCAATCTCTCAGTTTGCTAATAAAACTACTTCAAAAATAAAACATTTGTTTTGTAAGACACTGAAAACGTTGATTTGCTTTGCAAAATCCAAACCAAATTCAGCGTCTAACGTAGATTTATCCGTGAATAAATGCCACAGTGGCAGCTGGGGAGCGTGCACGAACTGCATGGAGTCGCCGCTGAAACCCTTCGTTTCTACCAGGGGAAATGCAGTGAAAGTGCTGATGTTGTGTGATTGCCGTGACTCGTGCAGTTGACTCGACGTTGAGGTGTGAAGGCATCTGTCAGAGTGGTCAGGTGATTTTAGTAGAGGGCTGTAGTGCTCGTGTTAACTGTCGTGTCCGACTGTTTTCTTACACTGTTTGTTTCCTGTCTGTCACTCTGTCGCTGTTTAATATTAACACCAGGGACCCAAAACGCTGCCACACAGATGCTTTCAAAGTGACGAGGGCGTCTTCAAAAGTAATATCAGGTTCCGCCGTCACTCTGGCTGCAGCCAGAGAGGCTTCTTAGTAAACCAGATGCAGTAAAGGCGCATTACTGCCCCCCACAGGTCAGAAATTTAAGGCTTCTGCTTCACGAGACAACTTCACACTCAACAAGAAAAATTGTCACGTTTCAATAGCGTCAAGACGTCTTGATTGTCCCCTAGTGGTGGGCTACAGTGGTGGTCATAAATCCCATAAATATCCATAAATCCATAAATACGTCAGGAAGGCAATGAACCAAACTAAAAACTCAAAAGTTCACCTCAAATTTGCCATTTTAGGTGAACTTATTCACTTCATACTTCATTTCTCTGATCAGTTTTAATATAAGAAGGGGTGAAAGGTCATGCTTGGGCAGGAACCTGATACCAAGGCTCCACCCCTTGATCACTCCAGAATGTCACAATCACAAGTTGGCAGCGCTTGAATCCCCGATATCTGGCCGCCTTTTTTCACTTTTTTTGTATCTTTATGCAAATTCTGATCACCCCCTGGTGACTGGCTGCAGTGTAGGTGATAAATCCCACCCTTAATGTTAGTAGCTGGGACACGGACCAAACTGAAAACTGACCAAGACCACAAGAGACAGAATTAGACAGAATTTTATGTCAAACTTTAAAACACTAAATGTTTCAATGATTACCATTAGAACTCTGCAGAGCTAATTGTTTTAGCCTGATATCAGAATGTTATCCTGAATTATGTAAACCAGATTTTAAACCACGTCAACTGTGGAATTGTTTTATTTATTTATTGCATTTCACTGTCAGTTCCTGGGATCCGGTCGCTTGGTTTGGTTCTGAAATAGAACAGAGAGCTCATTAAGCGTGTGTGTGTACTTTTTAATAAATAAACAGGAACTCCAAGGTGTTCTCCACAACATTAAACACTTGTGCAACATTCGTGCATTACAAATCGGTGCATTCGTTCAGGTGGATCCAGGCCGAAGTTGGTGAGGTCAGAAAATGATTACCTGCTAAAATTTTAAAACATACCTGCTTTCCAAGTGGCTAAAAGTTGTAAAAACATGAGGACATTTCAATCACATGTTCGTTATTAAATCCAAGTATTCAAAATGCAACACGGAAGCAGAATTCACATTTTGTTTCGAGGTTAAAAACTGGGACTTTTAGTCGTGACCTGGTCGTATTCTGCTCACAGACGGCTTGGCCCAAAATGAACGTGTCAAACACGGCAAAAAGCAGCCAACGAATACGTGGCTAGCTACAGCAGATGAGCTCCACACCCATCGAAGGCACGCCCACCCGCAGCTCCCCCGCTTCCTCTTCAGCCAAGTGTGGGTGAGGAACAACCGGAGCTTCTCAAACGGCCCGACGGTGAATTTAAAAATGCCACTTTGGCGTTTTATCGTCATGTTACAGGAACAGTTGGGTTAGAAGATCAGTACCACTCTCATCCGTCTGTTAGACCTGATGCTACAGCTAGCTGCACCGTCACCTCAATTTAAGAGCTAGCCCTGGTAGCGCCACCTAACTGTTACGATGAGCCCATTATTTTGAATTTCCTCAAAACACTGTTTTATTTTAAACGATTCTCTAACATAAAAAAACAATACTAAGAAAAATCGCAGCGTGCTAACCACCGCTGCTTCTCACCGGTGAAAGATCTGTTGGCATCAACGGCCATTGTTCGCGGTGGGCTAAAATCGGCTAATTGGAATACTAATTGTAGTTATCTTTTTGTTTCAGTACTTCCGTGCTGTTTTATGAACTTTTCCAATACTTATAATGGAATTGTGCAGATTTATTGTAGAGAATGAACTCTATACTGGAGTGATATTAATCAAAATAAAAAAATTTTACAATCTTAAATTTTAGAGCCTAAAAGATTGGAAAATAAGGCTTGAGTTGAAAAAACCTAGAATTCTCTTTTAAGCTGAACTAAGCTAACACTTTGTAAGCTAACATGATGTTTGTGGTACGTGGATCACAAACTGCCAGTTGTGGTGTTGACGTGTTGGACGGAGCCGGTCCCCCTTTCAGGGCTGCGACGACGGCACTGATCCTCCCCTGACTTCCTGCAGGCTAATTAGCTTGTGACGACTGGTCGTTGCGAAACGAAGTTTGGTTGCTGCACAGGGGGGAGCTTGGGGGCAGGTCACGTCACAGAAGCGCGCTGATGTCCAAAGCACACCAAGGACACGGATCCTCTAACACTGATATTTAAAAACACCCTGAAAATTCCTTTAACACTGAACCGAGTCCACTTCACTTGATCGGGTTCAGGGTCTCTATTTCTTCCTCGGAGGGCTCAACGTCGGTGTCCTTGGTGTCCTTTTTGAAACGCAAACACTCTAAGGCATAAAAGAAAAGTCAATATAAAGCTAAAACCAGAGACATTCACTTTGTTCTCGTCGATAAAGCGTGTGATTATGAACGCGTGAGCCATGGTCGGTCCAGGCCGCAGTGAGTTTGTATGTTTATAATGATGCTTATATTACTGTAAGAAAACATGTCAACATGCAACTGGACAAAAGTGAAAATGTAGATAGAGGTTAGTGTGTTTGTCCCTTCCGTGGCCCAAATAAGGCGCCTGCAGGCGCCCCCTGCAGGGCCGGACTGGTAGATTGGTCCATTGTTCATGATTGACAGCTGGCCCGCCCAATCAGGCCTCAGCTGTCAATCGATCGTTCTGTCACGCCACAGACTGATTGATGAAGAGAAGAGACGGAGACACGGAGGAGGTGCAGACCTTCATCGGCACTCAATGACAATGATGATGATGATGGATCCTCCCGGCTCGGATATGATGAAGATAATCAGTGTAACAGCAGGAACAGCAGGAACCTTACACACGTCCCTGTTCGTAAGAACTGTTTCAGTCCGACACGAGACACTTCATGGTGTCTCGTGTGTGTCATCCTTCCACTCGCTTCTTCTTCTCTTCTTCTTTATGTGGGTATAGTTTTGTTTGTGTTTCGAACTGTAAACGTACACAACACCTGGTCGGTTAAGCTTCCTGGTCTCAACTTGAAGACCCGGGAGGCTCCGGATGGTTCAGGAGCGGTTAAATGACTGTTTGGACAAACATTTGTTTGCGACAAGGCCACAAACTTGGAGTAACCAGCCAAACTGCGACCATCGTTCTTACCTCCTGTGGCTGCCTGGCGTGAGGAAGTCCGTCGCCTTTAAGGGGACCGTGAAAAGGGCGTAGTGGTCGGTGGCGTTCGCCCAATTGACAGAGTCCAGGAACGGGCGGTTTGTCCCGGTCTGGACCTGCTCCCTGGACTGGGGGGGGAGGGGTGTCAAGGCAGCAGGTGTTGCAGCGCTGAATCGTCCAGCTCGTTGACGGCGACAATGTGATCCAGATGCTGCAGGTAGCGCTCCGGGTCTCGCATGAAGTGCGGGATCCTGGTCCGTGAGAACACGGCCAGCTGCCGCAGCCGCTCCACATCCTCGTACGACACCTGTGGATGAGGACATTGCTCTTATCTCACAATAAAATCCCTGATCCTGATCCACGCTGAAGGTTGGCCAATTAGTGCCCGTTTTGGTTTACTGAGCTCCAAGGCAGCGCGGCAACCAGGCGCTTCAGCGCAGCTGTTAACACAGAGGCCTGAACGGACCTTGTGTAACGTGACAGCGTGACGTGTTAATCACACGGCAGGAAATTACCTTGGCCACATGAGTAAATGGCGACGGCCCGCTTTCAGGATCTTTACAACCACGCAGGCAGATTCAAGTCTGGGAGAAAAGCTTGGCCGTTACCTTGCCTAAAGACGTCAGCGTCTTGAAGTCGATGGTCCTACGATGGCGGAGGATTCGGAGGATCCCGTCCAGATAAACCTGATCTTTACTGAAGCAGCCTGACGCACAAACACACAGCACAGGCAGTGTCACAATAAAAGCACCGTCCTCCATCCTGATTCCAGCTCAGCACCGTTTCCTGAGGAGGATGAGGACGCCGTGCCTGCAGACGCTGCTGAGGGCTGCAAAACACGCTAACAAAAATTATTTACCTTCATTTAGAGTCCGTACATCTAAAGAGACGTATGGAGGCCCACAAGTGTCACAGAAAAGAGTAATTAAACATTTCATAAACTAATTTTTACAATTAAAAAGGGGATTAATCATTTGTTTACAGCCTATTTCTCTTAAAAACTATAATTCAAAGAATACAAAGGAATTTTGAGATAATTTGATGGGCAATAAAAGCTCATTTGTTTCATTGTTTAATGCATTACTATTAATGGTGATTTTTTTGGAAATACAAGTTTAACATTAAATATTGATTCACGATTTGAATGAGGAGGTTTTTTCTTTTTTATTTCCTGTTTATCTCCCGTCAGCTGTGTAACTCTGCGCTGATATAATAATGTAAATCAGCTGTGACAGGTTTTCAGCCGCGCCCACATCACATCGAACCACATTTACCTGCCTAGAAGGACGTGTGTGAGTCTGAAGAACATAAAAACATCTCATCTAAATCACTACTCTCATCTCCCCGAGCCATTTAAAGTCCATCGTTGCCACATGAAAAACGTAAGTATTTTTAAATTTTTCTATTATTTTTTGATTGATGTTTTTTATTTTTGCATCCAACATTTTGTGTTCACTGTGGAACAAATGAAGGATTACCTGATCCAACTGTTTTCTTTGCTTTTCTATCAGAAATCACTCTTGAAAGGAAAACTATTCATATTCATATTTCAATTGCAAATTCTGAATTATGTGCAGAATTGCCCATTAAATATTTTGTCCTTGTTTCTATTAAATAATACACTGTGATGTGATTTGTTTGTTAAAGAAATCTTCTTCCCCTTATTCTCCCTGTTTTTATATATCATATATTCACGTAATGCAAATGATAATTAATATTTCTGGGACACTATTGGCTCTCCATAAATAACGCTGGTTTAAACTTCAGAATCAGGAAGGACCTGTGATGAACTCTGTGCTCTCAGTCTGTTATCGATCCCAATATATTATACAGGTGAACCACTTAATGTTTGCCACAATTATTAATTCATTATTATTATTATTACTGGTTATGTGATTTTACAAATTCTTGGTTGTCTGATAACTAAAAATGAAAAATGCTGCATAAATTGTGGTATAAATACAATCATCCTACTGAAGATTCAGTTGTCAGTGACTGAGAGTTCGTACTTTATGATTAATGGGATCTTACCTGCGTCTGCTTGATGAGCAGTGTGTTTGTAACCTGAGAGGCAAAACCCGGGGCAAAGGAATATGTATGTTGTGTGTTTGTATGTTTGTATGTTGTGTGTTTGTATGTTTGTATGTTGTGTGCAAGTGTGTGCGCGTGCGGGCATGTTTACCGGGCCGCGAGGTGTCCGCCTGCCCCCTCTTGGCGCGCAGACAGTACTCCCAGCGGACGTCGGGGTCGTGGACGAAGCGGGCGATGTGGCTGAAGAGCTGGCTGAAGCTCATGCTGCCGGCGTGGTGCACGGTGTAGTAGAGCAGGGCGGCGCGCCACAGGTACGGCTGTTTCCGCAGCAGCACGCTGTGCAGGCTGGCCAGGCCCTCTTCGGTGGGGTTGGCCGGTTTCAGGCCCAGCTGCTTCCGGCCCTCGGCGGTGGCCCACGGCTGCAGGTTGTTGTTCACTCCTCGCAGGTAGTGCGTTCCTGACGCCACGAGCGGCAAAATCAAAACCGAATGTTTCACTTTCCCTATTTAATCTGACCAATAAAACACACATATGTTTGATTACATTCTATTTGATTTTACTTATAATAATTATTATTTTCTTAAATTTAAATTCACCTTTTTTGCTTGTTTTTTTCCCCCGGATCTTTTCGGGGGCAGTTTTTTGGCATGAAGGCAGTAATCGCCTGCTTCCTGGTTTTACTTTGAAGCATATAAACTGTGTATTTAAATCCTGCGAACCGCACACAACACACGACGGCACGTCACGTGCACAACTTATCACATCAACACTTTTTTATGCTGAAACCTCTGCTGTGACCTGGACGCAGCATGAAGGCTGGTCACATGTCACATTTTCACCCCGTCTCGTCTTAGCTTTCGCGACTGTGGAGCAAATATCACAAAACATGGCTTCAAAGAACAGCTGAAGGTCGGTTTCTGTGCGTCGCGTTAATCTCTAAAATGCTCTTCGGCCGTCGTAAATCTTTGTTACAAACATCCATGAAGATAAAACTCCAAAAAGTGATCGGGCTCTGTGTTTTATACAAAACAGGAAGAACCGGGTCTTTGGTCTTTGCAAATGAAATATCACATTTTCTTTTTGTTGAACAATGTAGTGATTAGCACTGTCGCCTCACAGCAAGAAGGTCCTGGGTTTGATTCCCAGGTCAGGGTGTTTCTGTGTGGAGTTTGCATGTTCTCCGGCTTCCTCCCACAGTCCAAAAACATTCAAAACTGGGGGTTAGTAGGTTAATCGGTCACTCTAAATTGCCCGTAGGTGTGAATGTGACAGGGTGACCCCGCCTTCGCCCCAAGATGCTGAGATAGGCTCCAGCACCCCGGCGACCCCTAACAGGATAAGTGGTAGAAAATGAATGGATAGATGGATGGTATTAAACCCTTTCTGAGAGGTTCTGAATCTTTATTTTTATTATGTCCATTGTCATTTATGACTTTGGTGCTGCTGATTCACCTTTTAAATGTGACTTTTATTTCCAGTGGTGGAGAAAATCGGGAAGTAAACCTGAAACGGTCACAGTAGTTGTGTTTTGTTGCAGGTAAGTTTTGGTTTGGTGTCAGTTTGTCTGCGTCCGTCAGGTCCAGCAGAAGCCGGCGATCAGGTCTGACGGCGACGAATGTTTTAGCTCGCCGCTCTGAAAACCATTTCTTTCCGCCTGATGGCGTGAGCGGCCGCGTTCCAACAGGACAGGCAGCCAGAAGCACCCGGTTGTACAATAAATCACCGTCTGAGCTCAACGCACTGTAACTCAAGCCGAGAGAAAAGTATGTGGACGCTCCTGCGGCACAAAGGAGGAGGCGGCGACCAACCAAACATGTAATCTGGGAAAGGAGACACCCGAACCCTCAGAGGTCAACGCTCAGCTGTCAAACCACTCTGTAGTATCACATGACCCCTGAGCTTTTCTCTCAACGCATCGCGTGAGCAGTCGGGGTGCCAAATTACAACCGCTTCTATTTTCACGGCTATTCAGGCCGACAGCAGCCTCGGGCCGCTGCGGACGGCGTGTAAGGTGAGCTTGACGAGCTCTCAGAGACGTGATGCGCAGCCTCGGTACCGACCCTCTCATGATAATAGATCTATAGCCTAGAAAATGTGCAACATCAGGGGATCAGCAGCCCAACGGGGGGCCGGTGGATCCTCTCAGTACGTGCACGTACCCGGCCGCAGTGAACACTGTCAGCTGTAAAACTAAAGCCCTCTGCAAACATGTTCCGGGTGTCAGTGTTTCCTTCCATGGTTCAGTCTAAACCGCTGCTGATCCATCTGACACCTGAATATTAATGTTAATACCCAGATGTTTCCCAGACATTTGTGTGTGTGTGTGCGTGTGTGTCTTTGTGCATGTGTGTGCGCGTGTGGGTGTGTGGTTACTGGAAGTTACTGAGAATGTTCACATCAGCTGCAGGTGAGCAGAGAGCAAAACGCAGCGTCTTTATTTCCCTCTAGAACGCTTCGTTATGCGTAAATATCTCAGGTTGACATGTTGGTACGAGGTGTTTTACTCTCCACCTGATCAAGAAAAGCACTTCACAGCTGGCTGTGCTTTGCTTTAGGCAGCCAGTCACATGCGCTTCATCGACATGTTTTACTTTGTTAAACTTGGTACTGGTTGTTTATTCTTGCGGATGAAAAGCTCATCTGAGGTTCCGGGTCTAGCGTGTGTGTGTGATTACCGATCTCATGTCTCAGCATCCCCTCCAGCCAGTGCTGTCGAGCTCCGGCCAGGTTGATGGTGAGAGTGGGCCGGCAGCTCTCCACCACCATCACGGCCTGAGACAGCAGCTCGTCAGACAGCCGCACCACCACCTGGACACACACACACATACACACACACACACACACACACACACCATGACATTCCTCCCCGCTCACAGGCAGTTTTACTTTATCTGATGGGACGGCGCAGCGGTGAGTCACATGCTGCGCCAGGAGGAACCTGTGAATTATGACTGTGTGCACATCTCAGGCAGTAAATGCTGAAGCCAATAACTCGTTGACAATAAAGACGATAAACTCCAATCAAATGGGTCTGGCCGTGACAGACAGGCTGAGCAAACATCCAATAAAACCTGTAACTCAAACTGCGTCTGTGTCCGGTAAGTTCGCCACGACTTTATTTCATGTTACAAAATCCACGTGCAGCCATCAGACGAGCAGGCGGTTTAAAGGTTAAAGTGGGCGAACGCAGCGTCTGAGCGCCTCCTGATGGTGTCACGAGGTCGGCTGGTTTCTCCGCGTGAGCGGAGCGTGTTCTCAAAGGTGTCCCTCTGATTCATTATTAACTTTTCACTAACCCTAATTTTTGGGGTCACCAGATGATTGTAAAATATTTAAAATTCCATGTGTTAATCGTGGGAATTGTTTTTTATTGAATAGTCTGTAGCAGTGATATAATCTGCTTTAGAATGAGGTTACAGAGCATGTAGGTGAGTTTACACATGATTTAGTGATTGGATAAGAATCTTTACTCTCATTTCAGTAGCATTAAACAGTGACGCTCTTAAACCGCCACCGAGCAGCTTTGACAGGAATGATGAGAAAATACAGAAAAATCTGCAACAGGAGAAGATTGTATAATCTGTCTGTGGAGATTCTCAGTCATCCAGGTTCATGGTGGTCTTGGTGTTTAAATTGATGGTGCGTGGACATGTGACACACAGATTGGGGGCGGGGCTTTGTACCCTCTGTCCACTCCCTCAGGTGTGAATGATCATCCACAATGTTAAACACTGGGGACTCCCCAACAGACACGTAGAACTGAAGAAGCCTCTTGGATGAGAGAACCACAAGAAGTCCAGTTGCCTTCAGCTCAAACACCAAGACTATCGTCAAAAATCGTAATTTTTTCCATCATTTCTCAAAATCGCACAGCTGAGCCTAGTTTTTCACAGTTGGCCGCAGTTTCTCTATTCTGGATTGTGATGAAAATGTTTCATTATTTATGCCAAAGCCCTGCCCCCCTCATGTTCCTTTACCACCGACACTTCCTCACTTGTGTGCAGTGAGCTGGAACGTAACTAAAGTTGTGACTGCAGTGAAAATGTGGTAACAAATATGGTTTGAAGCTGACATTTTCATTTGACAAACAAGTGTTGTGATATTTAGGAATGATTACATCCATTTTTTCAAACAAAGTTCACTTTTTGTGCTTTTTTTTAATATGTTTCGTTTCGTTTTCTGCCACTTATCCGGGTCCGGGTCGCGGGGGCAACGGCCTGAGCAGGGAGATCCAGACGCTCCTCTCTCCGGCCACTTCCACCAACTCCTCCGGGGGGGACACCGAGACGTTCCCGAGCCGGCCGAGAGATATAATCTCTCCGGCGTGTCCTCGGTCTGCCCCGGGGTCTCCTCCCGGATGGGCGTGCCCGAAACACCTCCCCAGGGAGACGTCCAGGAGGCATCCTGACCCGATGCCCGAACCACCTCAACTGGGTTAGGGTTTTTAATATGTATAAGAGCCTAATCATTGACAGAAATCCCTCAGCGAGCGTCTTGGTCCTGAGCCCATCACCGTACAAACTCTCCTGTTTTGTTGCTTCCCATGACACCTTAAAACAAATAGTGATCTGTTTGCATGTCAGGCACGAGAAGTGCCCAACCTTGATGAGCTTACATGACACCATATTTACAATAGCAGACATTTCATTAGCTTACAGCTTATTACACTCTAGATATTCTGTCCTGCTCTGGAGTGACGTTAAACCTGCCTGAACTCCAACTGTGCACATTCAGACCTCTGCGTTTTACTCAAATTGGACTTCACATACGGCTCTACGTGACGACTACGTCAACCTGGACGACCGACAACCCACACAAACACATCACAACACCACTTTCCTGGTCTCGGGATGCAAATTAGCCTCTTTTTACTTGATATTTAATTTAATGTAGATGTTTTGGCTTCGAAATGTTACTGTGAGTGTCTGGGAGACGGAGAAGATACCTACAGTCAAACAGCCGTGTGTCTTTGACTCAGTCACTGTGAAGATTGTGTAAAGAACGAATGTTTCTGTTTCCTGCCATTGACAGAACATCACAGACACCATCAGCCAATTGCTGGATGGCCACTGGTTTCATTTACTGGCTTTACTATGTTAATGAAAGATAAATTTGAATTTGAAAAGGTCTGCAACACCGAATCCATGGAATAAAGTGATGAAAATAAATTACATAATTTTTAATATCCCATTAATTAATTAATTAATTAAAAATCTACAGATTAACTGATTATCAAAATAATTGATAATTGAAATTCCATAAAAATTAGAATATTATAGGAATATAATGTTGTATTATTAATAAATTTGAATAAATCTTGAAAAAAATCTAAGCTTCTCGCAATCAAACTTCATATTGGATTAGTTTTCAAAAATATTATGTGACATTATGGACCCTCAAACTGGTGAAATAGGGATTAGTTTGAAAAATTCCAGAATTCTCCTTTAATGTGAAGCTACAGGTCAATCACATGATCATCACTATCAAACACAATTCCCTGAGTGAATAAATATAAATGTGTATAAATAATTGTATATAATGGTCTATTTTTATTTATTTATGTTATTCGAATCATTCTGACGCTGAAATTTTAATAACTTGTCCATAGGTCGAATATGTTTTATTGTGAAAAGTGTCATGCTGTTGGGCAACCGAACTGGAAAATGGCAAAAAGACGCCTGTGGTGGTTGGAGTAGCTGGCGAGGAGGCGGAGCCTGGTTCACCTGGTTCATTACTCACCTCCCCCACGCAGCCTTCCTTCTGCAGGTATTTGCGAACAGCCGCCCACACTTGACTTTTAGGAAGGACGCTGCCACCCGTCACTTCCTCAAAGTTCTCGTAGGAGCCAAACTTCCTCAGGACGCACTCCATGATCCCGACCGCCTGCAGTGAAACAGAGGAGTCATCATCATCATCCTCATCATCATCATCATCATCATGGTCGTGGTGGTGGTGGTGTGACCTCACCGGTGACTCAGGTGACTGTACCTGTTCCAGGAAGAGGCCCGACCCCTCCCTGTACTTGTCCAGCACGCTATTTGGCTCGGGCTGCATGTACTCAAACTGAGGCTCGTACTTGAAGTCGGACTGGAAGAAGGTCTGCTTCTCCTGCTCCAGGTTCAGAGGCCGGAGGGCCACCAGCAGGCAGGGCCTGGTGGGCGCAGGCGGCATCGAGCCCCCCACCCCTTTCGCTATGTGCGGCAGGGAGGTGGCGGGTCGCATTTGGCCCCTGCCAGCCCGGAGCCCCAGGGAGTAATTGACGGAGCACTCGCAGGCCCTGGGGGGTCATCTCCAGGCTGAGGGGGCGGCGGAGAGGAGGCCTGGGCGTGGCCCCGCTTCTTAATGATGACGAGGACGACCGCCGCTCAACTACCTGGCTGCTGTTGGTTTGAGCCGGAAGCCCGTTGTGGGTCGACCGCCGCTTCTCGGCAGCATTACTCCTTTTCTTGGCGGAGCTGCTGGTGGGTTTAGGTGGATCTGCTCGGACATCTGGCTCCAACCCGTCCCGTCCGCACCCGACACTTTCACCCTCAACCTGATCCATGAGGACTTCTCCTGAGTCCAACACCATCACCACGCCCGCCACGCCTCAGGCTCCACCCTCCTCCAGCGCCAACTCTGCTGGTGATTGGAGAGACGTACATGATGTCACTCACCGCTTGATGACATCAAAGACATCAAAGTGCATATAATGAAATATGACTAGACACTAACGCTAACAGTTCACTATGAACTTGGTTGTTGTCCAGTAGGTGGCAGTAACGCAACTTTTATGGATGCCAACCATCATAAAATCATAAGTGGATATAAAGGTGAATGGCAGGTATATCGCAAACTAAGCAACTCTGTCACAAGGTCAAAAAGAAATGAAAATAAATTACATTATGAAAAAAAGGAACAATGAGAATAAGAATTACAGGATACAATTAATGATCTTTTGAGCAAAAATACTAAACTCACCCCATCCGTTTCAGAGGTGGAGGCTAATTCATAACGAAACCATCAGACAACGCTAATCAGCTTAAAAATATAAAATAAAAAACAAATAAAAATAAACCACCAGGTGCCCATAATAAAATAATGGAAAGCATTGTAAACAACAGTTTAGAGAGACTGGAACTGTTTTGAGTTCTTGGCTGGCATCATTAATTGTAAACTATTACTAAAGAAGCTGAAAAGTTATAGATTTGATCATATCTTGGTTTTAGAGTTGTTTAATAAACAGGAACGGAGGCGTTTTCCCTTAATGAAGTTATTCAGATTTAAGGGTCTGTGGCGTGTGGAGTACCTCAGGGGAGTTGTCTTGGCCCTTTGCTGTACATTTTCCCCAATGATTTACAATATAAACTTGTCTTAAACAAAGCTAAAGTTGCAACGTATGCAGATGATTCAACAATATACACCCTGAATTAAGAATGGCTATCTGTGGGTTAAAAGAAATAAGTCGTTTCTGAATGTGTCAAAGAATAATGGCATGATAATCGGGTCAAACAAAGCCATCATTGAAAAGGGTTTAACCTCATAATAAATGACACTCTTGCCTATTTAGAGACTTTGTCGCTATATTTAGCAAGTATTCAGAGCCCGCTAGTGACTCTTTTTTTAATAAAAGCGACTAGCGACAAATCGAGCGACTTTTTATGGTGTTATTGAAGAATTTGGAGACCCTGATGTGAAAGCACGTATCGTTCTTACTCTTTTCAACGAGCAGTGGTGCTGCCGTGGGTACCTCCCCCGTCCCAAAGCCCTCACAGGCGGCCCAATCCTCACCCAGCAATCCCTCCCAGCTGCAGTCAGAGCAGGAGATGTTCAGCCCTCTGTGACCAGACTGCAGATGAACCGTGCATACACAAAGCCACCACTGGCTGAACCGAACTAAAGAAAAACTAAACTAAAAAACAAAAATAAATAAATAAATAAACAATTACATAAACTCCAGACATGTCTTAAGGACATTAAAAACCTGACCTCTCATAAGTTTTTATTTTTAAACTCTGACAAAATTGAAGTAATTGTGCTGGGCCCTAAAAACATGAGGAACTCATTTTAACTCACATGTAAAACAGATTTGAAGGACGGCATTCTTTCACCTCCCTAACATTTCTAAAATCCGGCACAACTGTCTCAACATGATGAAGAACAACTAGTTCACGCATTTGTTACTTCCAGGCTGGATTACTGTACGTCTCTATTTTCAGGTTGCCCTAATGAGATCTTAAAGACTCTTCAGTTAATCCAGAATGCAGCAGCACGTGTACTGACTAGAACTAATATCAGAGACCATATTTCCCCCCATACTGGCTTCTCTGCACTGGCTCCCAGTTTAATCCAGAATAGAATTTAAAATCCTTGTCCTCACCTACAAAGCTATTCATGGTCAGTCACCATTTTATCTTAAAGAGCTCATAGTACACTATCGCCCATCCAGAACCTTACGCTCCCAGGATGTGGGGTTATTGGTGATCCCCAGAATCTCCACACTTTCTGATTTTAAGAGCAGTTTAAAACTTTCCTTTTTGATAAAGCTTATAGTTGGGCTGGACTATCTGGCCCATAGTTATGCTGCTATAGGCTCAGGCTGCTGGGGTAACACTCCATGATGCACTGAGCTTCTCCCCCCCCCACTTTGACTCAGACTCCATCTCTGCTCCTCAAATTGTCCACAACGTAACAAAACCTTATACTAACTTTACTTCTTCCCCGGAGTCTGGAGTGCTTTATCGTCCTACGGGTTTTCTAGGTCGCTGTGGATCTGATGCTGTGGTCCTAACTGACGCCTACTGCTCCCATTAGGACAGGAGATCTTGTGACTTGGATCCTAGTCTGGATGGCCCAGCACAAATCTGGATCCATGGACTACAATGAATTCTGGACCAGCAGACTGCACCTGCTTCTGGGTCGAGATTTCTCATGAATCTGGATTTATAGACTCATGAACTCCTACATTCTTACTAATCTGCTATTGTCATGTTCTTGTGTTCTGTTATGTTCTGTTGTGTGTGTCTATCCCAGGAAGAAGGATCCTCCTCTGTGGTTCTTCCTGAGCTTTATTATTTTCCCCCGGTTTTTAATTTCTTCCTCACCCGCTTCGAGGGTCTGAGGGCAGATTGAGCTACATCTGTACAGTTTGTCAAAGCCCAGTGAGACAATGTGTAATTTGAGATTTCGTCCTGTACAAATAAAATTTGAATTTAAATAAATTTGAATAAAAACAAAAAAAAAGTAGTAAGTAACTCCGCCAGAGAATCTTATACTGGGTCACTCTTGCTGGTCCACAAGCCCAGAGATAAAGGAGGAGGGTCGGAATTGTGCCAAAAAAAGAACTGACAGAAGAAACATGACCAATTGTGGAAATGATGACATCATCTAGCGACTTTTAGGAGCGCCAATAGCTACATTCCTTACTGAGGAGGTGGCAACACTGATAGACATAAATTCTATATACTAAAGGCAATAAACTGTCCTTGACCAAACAGATATAGAATGGCTAAAATGGGAAGCGTGATCTCTGCACACAAAGGAAGTGCTGCCAAACAGGTCACTCAAGCCTTATTACTGTCAAACCTTGATTACTGCCCAGCAGCCCGGCCCGATGCCACAGAGGATTTCATCAAGAAATCACAAACAGGACAACATAGAGCAGCTCGGATGGTCCTCTGTTATATCTATAAAATAAATATTATTTCAATGCACGAGTCTCTACATGTTTGGAATTCACTCAGCAGAATCATAACACAATAAAAAAGTCTAACCAAATTCAAATGAGCACTAAAGTTGCACTTTTTTTTAACACATATGACACTGTAGGAACTCGCTACACTAAAGTGGGGAGTTATCAATGGTGCATGTGTATGTGTGTGTCTATATGAATATGTGTGAATGCATGTGTGTATCAGGGCTGCACACTTGATGACTGAATGATTCAAAATTACAACAAGCTAATACTGTTAATATAATAACATTATCAACATGATACTCCTCCTTTAGAGGAGTATCATGCATCCAACCTACTCTATGGCGCGTTTACAACCATCACAATTATTATAAGTATTTAACTTTATCAGTTTCTCTATGTTGTACTGTATGTACCGTATATTTTTGTTATGTATTGATCATTTTATGCATTTCATCAGACCCCAGTGAGAATAACAAGCTAAACTCTTTAAATCATGACATCAGCAGGTAAGAAAAAGGAACAAAGAGAAAACAGACCAACTGTAAATCTGTACAATTCCACAGAAACATAGCTCCCATTGAGTATGAAAATAATATTTATGCGTGTGGAAAAAGTTTGAATCTCAATGTCCCACCAGAACAAATAACGGACACGAGCCCTGGCACTGATTCAGTCAGGAAAAAAAATCAGTTCCCCGCCATCGTTTCCTGCGAGGAGCCCTTTAAACTCCAGCAAACACTCACCCCGCGGCGGGTCCCGGGACTTCTACCGAGGCTCCGTAGGTTCCAGTCGTCTCATCCGCTCATGGCGGTGGCAGCTTCTCCCGGAGCGCGCCGAGGAGCTGCGCGGTTCCTGGGAGGGTGACGACAGCGCGCGGATAACGGTTCAGTGGGGCGCGGGGCCTGCGGCGCCTACCCGGGCCGGCCAGGAAGCGGCGGATGTGTTGGAAGATATGACGCCGGACGCCATGTACGACGTACGGCACGCTGCCCTGCGCCATGACGTACTACCGGCGAGGCGCGACGCTGCGAGGCCACAGAGGAGACTCGCCAAAGTGGTCCTGTCCGTTAAATAGGGTTATCGCAAATATGCCTGTTCAAAATTATCTGTGAGTTGTTATCTATTGGTGGTGAACTTCAAAAAATTAGAAAACAGTGATTTTTCAACATATTTATCTGACAAAGTGAACATTCTTATTATTACACATAAACTTAAATGTTTCAAGCGTTTTACTCTTTTAATTTGGATAATTATGGCCTCCAACAATTGAAAAAAAAATATCAGAATATTTCCCTGTTACTGTTATGAGTTCTAATCATCAGAAATTAAACTTAACATGTAATAGAAATGGAATATATGAAAGTTAAAATTCTGAATGACATTTTTAAAGAATATCTTTTCCAATAGATTTTTGTAGTATAATAGTTTTAATATTGCACCACTATGACAGTATGCAGCCATCTGGGAATATTTAGAAATTGTTCTGTGTATCTGTGTATTCATATGAAGTTTATTTGTGAAATGTCTATGTCACCACCACCGATGATTTCTTTTCTTAATTTTTGGAATGAATGTGGGGAAAGGTCTCTGGGACCCTTCTTTAAATGGGCGCCACACAGTGTCCATTCAGTTTTCAGATGTAAACACACACCTGAAACACACAGATCAGGTGACGGTTCTTCGTGACACTGAATATTTAGACCCCACAATAGTCATCCTGTCACAAAGGGAAGGGAAGGGAGGCTGGTGGAGAAGCTAGACTCCATTCTCCATGGTTCGTTCAGCACAGGTAAGGATAGTTTGATTCTGACTCAAATTATGAAAATGTTTTAATCAGTAGTTCTTTATTATCAAACAGGAATTGAAATAATGAAATATCGTATAAGAAAGTATTCTTAGTTTTTAAGTTCAATAAATGAAATTGCTGAAAAAAAAAAATAAAATAGGAGAATTGCACTTGAATTTACCAAGACGGTAGGGGAGAAAAATTAATAAAAAAAAAGTTAAATCAGGCAGTCTCATTGAGATTTAAATCTCTTTTCCAATAGATGAGACATAAAAACAAAAAAACATTTGCAGAAACATAAAGTGCAGACAAAACAATACATTTGCCTACATGAGGAAATGAGGCTACAGTTAAATAGAAAATAGCCAAAAGTGTTTCATGTCCGTGAAGGTTCTCAGTCATCCAGGTCATCTTGATCTCAATGTGTTTAGTAAGAAGCAACTGGACTTCTTACTAAACACTCCGAGAAAAGTGTTTCATATTTTCCATATTTAAATGGACAGGAAAAACATTTTCCATTTTAAAGGGACATAAATTTGACATTAATTTGATATAAAAACAGCACTTTACAACAGAGTATTACACTGTTAATTCCTAATAAATGATATGGAATGCGGTTGTGGAGGGAGTGTCGAGTGGATGGGAGATCCGGAACGCAGTCTCACGGCTCCTCGGCCTGCCTGGGTTGGGAACTGTGATGTCTGTAAGTCCTCTACAAAGTGTTTGAGACAGGTGGAGGAGTGAAGAGAACAGACAGCAGCATGTGCAACGTTTCTGTGGTCAGAGTCGGATTTTGGAATTATCTACAGACTGATTAAAGGTGCTGTCTGAATATCTTTCATTTGGAAATAATATGCAAAGAAATAACAATGAACTTATATGAGACTGTCAGGTAATGTTTTGAATGAATGATTGTGTTCCTTCATAACATATAACTGTAGGCATATAATGAATACTTAGAATTATTAAGCATTAAGTATCTGGGACTAAGAGGCCATCTAAGTTTAATGAATAAAGATTAAATAGAAGGAAATACTGTGATTTGAATTTACAGAAACTTTTATGAATAGAATATCAGAAAAATGTATTTTTGTTAATCACTGAAGTCAACTATATATTATATTTTCCCAAAACCTCAGATCAGAAGACAGCCCATAACCAGATATACAGATACCAGATAACTTTTCCTGTTTCATAATTGTACAACAGCTTTATACCGGCACATCTGCATGCCCCTGCAGGACATGTTCTGGGACCCGATGATGGTTCGGCCACTTGGTACTGAGAGGCCCCGTGAATGTATAAGGGACCCTTGGTGCCTTTTTCAATATATGAGATTCAAGATTTGTCTACAAAATTAACTGATATGAATTAAAAAAGGCAAAGTGCCATTTTCACAATATCAAATAAAAATGTTCATATCATTATTATATTGTGTATTATTCAGTAATAAAATGAAGCAATACATTCACAAAATCTCACTGTCAACAACATCAAGTTGTTTTGTATTTTTAATCCGTGGAATCCAATCATTGGAGTGAGAGTTTCATCAGGTTTCATAGGGCATCTCTCTGAAGCTCCTTGAACAATAGAACCAACTTCACCGACGACCAGATCTGTGCTCTGCTGGACCTCTGGCTTCCAACCACCTATTTCTAACACAATGAGGTTTTCTGCAGACGCAAGCACAGCTGAGCAACAGGTGCTCCGTGTCACCCATTGTGTCCAACCTCTACATGGAGGAAGTGGAAAGCAAAGCCTTAACCACGTTCCAAGGATCAACACCCAACCACTGGTTTAGCTTTGTGGATGACATCTAGGTCACAAAGAAACCCCAAAGAGTCGATGCCTTCAGAGAACCACTGACTCAGCAGACATCAAGTTCACGAAGGTGGAAACTGAAGAACATAGCCAACCATTCTTAGACAGTGCCGTGCAGATTGAGGAGGATGGAATCCTCAACATCGATGTGTACCAGAAACCCACACACGGACCAAAACCTGATCTTGAGGCCCCTTGCCTCAAGTGAACTTAACTGGTTGGGTGGGTTAACGAGCCATTAATGAGCCACACCTTGACTCATACGACCCTTACAACTCGCATCACAACAGAGAGGCTCAGTATCTCACGTGAACACCTACAGTGGGCAACAACCGTGCCGGAGGTTAAGTGCTTAGGACTCCCCACCAAACCTTTAGAACTGAAGAAGCCTTTCAGATGAGGTGAAGCATCTTCCAGAACCAAAAGAAGTCCAGATGACTTCAACTCGAGCACTTCAGACCACCAAGATCTGGAGGACTGAGAACCTACACAGGCATTCTATATGTACTAAAACTGCTTTCCATTTAGTAGCTATCGCCCCGTAGTTCATAGTCATGCTTTGTCCACTTTCTTTGAGGTTCCAAAGGCTTTTCAAACAAAACATCAGCAAAGGAAGAAGACATCTTGACAACTTGGCAAACAGTCACACTGCCACCACATTTGTGACTCTCAAAGTTATTGATGTCGGCTACATTGACAAAAACTGTGATTGTTTTTTTTTTTTGTGGTATTGTTTGATTTGGCAGACGTGTAGTGACGGTAACATTTGGAATCGGGACGGCGTGCACATGGGCAAAGTGGGGTGAGCTCGGATGTGTGCCGGAACTCTCAAATTCAAAACCATAATAAAGAATAATACCATAAGATACCTTAAGTAATCCTGCTGTGTTGAAATACCAGCTTCTGACAATAATGCAGAAGGTGGTCTGTTCTTGATTTGATCGGAGCAGGTCAGCGTTTTGTTAAGCCACTCCCACACCTTCACCAGAGGCGGTCTTTAAAGCTGCAGTCAGGGGTGGGACAGCAGATGTAGCCAGTGCAAACTTTAGGACACACACCAGGTTATTATCAGCCACTGGTTAAGGTAAATGCCACCCTAATAGCATCTTAGCCAATACACAGAACTCCATATCAGTGCATCCCGAACATAAACCCATATGAAAACATCTTGCTTCTGCCATCAAAATACTGAGATAAAGATATGAAACCTTGGTTTCCTGCATGTCTATCACTTAACAGTCTTATCTATTGTTGCCTGTGCTCCGTGTAGCACACTCCTCTATTTGGTTGTGAGGGTTGCAGTGCTTGTGTTGTCAAATTGTTGTTAATAATTTGCTTGTGCTATGGTATTTGCATCTGTCTATTTAAGTTTCTTTGTATTGAGCTCTCCTGGCCACTGTATTTACATCACACCCTGTCACGGGCACCAGCCTGTCGTCCATGAGTTAATACCCGTCTCCTTCTGTGTGGTGCAACAGCCTATTTTGGTAGAAAGAAAATAGTTCTCACGTGATACTGCTCACATACATATGAGTAGATTGTCTTGAAAAGCTGGGTTCTGATTTCTGGCATCTGGCAGCACAACTAACACATTGTGCTGCAGAGAAAGCAGGCGCTTTTAGAAAATCCTTGTATGAATAGAAAAAAATTCTATTTGTTGCTATCACCTTCAGATGACAAATTTCTTTTGTCAAACAGATTAATCCAGGTGAAGAATTTGACACGATTAGTCACCTTTGGTGTCAGAAAGGGAGACAAAAGACAAAAAAACTTTTCATTCAAGCATGTGCCAATCAAACAAAACGTGACAATACGGTTCGGTGCATTTTTAAAGTCCTTTATTTGCACAAAACACGATAAATCAACTGAACAAAAGAAAGCACAGCACAGCTGTCACCTGGTCTACCAGGGAGAGGGAACGCTCTCCAGTGTAAAAAGCCTTTCCGCCCATAGAGCAGGGGTGCCCGATACGTCGATCGCAAAGGTGGTGCGGAATTAAAAAAAGATAACAGATGTTAGCCAATTCCTCCTCACTGTGACGTTTTTTTGCTTGATTGACGTACAGCGCAGTCGGTCAGAGATGTCATCTGTTCTAACACAAGGGGTCACCACACTTGCACAATCAACCACGCAGGGCATGCTAATGCAAATCTCCAGCGAGCTAGTCAGCCTTCCAATGGCTTTCTACTAAGGAAGGGGTATAAAAATGAGTGGGGGACCTGGAAGAAGTAAGAAACCTGATCTGCCAATCTAAAAATGCTTTGTTAGGTTCAGTCTTGAGTGCTTGAGTCTAAAGCATTTGGACGTCTTTGTGTTTTGGAGGAATTTTGCCTCAAATCTGAGAGGCTTCTTCAGTTGTAAAAATGTGGTGGGGAGTTTTCGGGTGGGGGACCTTTGGTATGTCGCTGCACCTCGGGGGATGGTTATGTGAGTCGTCTAGCCTATTGAGTCTGCTGCCAATTAAAGTAACATGAGGTGAGATGTTATTGGGCCCTGGAGCCGATACTGTACATTTACGCTTCTATTTTTCACTTCCTAAATTATAATGGTGGTTTATTTTATTGTGTAAGTGTTCTTCTGGCCAAAGAGGCCATGATTTCCCCACTTCATGTTTATCTTTTTATTAGTTAGGTATTTTATTGTATCTTCACCCACCTTACAGCTGGTCAGCTGATTAGATTTTGCAGGCCAAAGGTAAAAAAGTAAGTTTTTTGGCCAGGCAGAACTGACATGGAGAGGTCCAGCTGTTGTCATTTTGTAGCTGACAGCACTGGCTACATGGTCAAAGGTCAAGGTCACTGAAAGGTAAAAAAAAAACCAAAACATTTTTTGGTCAACTGAGCCCCAGGAGTGGAGAGGTTGACAAATATTTACTTGCTTCACTTCTTTGGTCGCTCCCAATTTTTCCCTGGAGTGGATGTTTGGAACGGCGAACGTATGACGCGTGGACTGCTTTATGTTCCTCTGCTTTTTGTGTGTTCCGAGTCACGTTTTGATTTTTGTTTACGTTTCTTGTTCTTGATTTGGCTCCACCTTGCTGTTGCTTTCTTGAGCACAGCATTACTTTGTTGTCATGCATTATCTCTCTGAGACA
>KV751421.1:228126-239318 GCA_001698575.1 Mola mola
TTAGCGTGCTAAGTCCTGTGGTACAGCAAATAGACATTTTGGACATAGAATCACAGTGTTTCCCATTATGATGATAAGATTCCTTGTTAGAACATCTTAAAATGAAATTGTGGCTGAATCTGACAAATTGACCCTCTAAGGCCTAAAGTAAAGTATTTTCTATAAGCCATGTTTGTGCCCCATGGCAGCGTTATTAAAAAAAACACTTTACATATTAACTGCTAGTAATAAAAGTTACATTATCCATTTGAGGTGTTGAAACAACATTAAACACTGACAGTGGCCTTCTAATTGTTTCAAACACATTATTCCTCTTTAGAAAACACAGCCGGAGCTAAATCCATAAGAGCAGGCTCCCTGCCTCAGAACGGTTCAGAAGTCTCATGAACTCCCACGTGAACACGGAGAGAGGATGTAAAGGTTCCGGGTCTTCCAGAGCAGTGAGACGACAAAGCCCAACCCTGGATCCTGTGTTCCCTTTCCTGCGTTTCATCTGTATGGAGGCTTAAACAACACACAAATGAAGAGGGAGGTACAAACAAGGGAGTGGCCCCCCTGCAGGTGAAAAATGGATCAGGCTCCACAGGGACTTCACAGTCCATGGTGACAACCAGTGACACTGTGTGTCATAGAACAGGTTGGATCCTGAATGCGGTCTATTTCTCCACTCTTTCTTAACAGACCAGTTACACTTCAACTGGATGTGCGAGCAGTCAGTCGTCCAGCTGAGCAGCGGGTCTAAATTTTTCTCCGCGGTCGCACCTGGAGGGGGGCAACATGCTGGAGAGTGGCTTGTTGACGGAGAGGAACGGGTACGTACGCTCCTTAAACTTCACCCCTCTGTGAGAGGAAGCAGAGGAAGGAGGAAGAGAGGCTCCATCAATCGTGAATAAAGCATCATCATTTCAAATGGTTTTAAAGATCCAAACGTACAGCACGAGACTGTGTAATGCGTAAGAAATGTGTAAGAAATTCCTCAGTGAGAATGTATGTTTGTCAGCCTGTGCGGCTAAAGAGCATTTTTTATGACTAATATCTTGTCACCTCGCACTGGTTTGAAGCACAGCCAGAAGTAACAGTTGTGTTTGTTTCTCAGGCAGAGAGCAGTGGTTGGGGGGAAGCCTGCGGAAAGCAGAAGAAGATACAGTTGTTTGCGGCCCCGCTGCCTCTTCTTCATTCTGCTGCTGGGGGCCGTTTTCTTCATTTACTACATAAACATACATGAAACGAGTCCAAACTGGAACTTTAAGTGGTGGGAGGGATATAATGTGACACAATGGTTGATTTCATTTCAAGGGCAAAATCTCATCTCTCCTGCCACGAATAAATCCAGCACCGGCACGACTGAGCAGAGCTTAACATCAGCGACGGGGATCGGTGTGAGTCATCGGGCCGCAGACGCCCGGACGACCTCTGCACCAACAACACCAGTTCCATATAAATCTCCAGGCCCGTACTTGGTGGAATACCCCTACAGGTACCACTTCATCATCAACGAGCCGACAAAATGCCAGCAGCAGAAGCCTTTCGTGGTTCTGGTGGTACCGGTGGCGCCTCACAACAGGGCTGATCGGGACATCATCCGCCGCACCTGGGGCAGCGAAAGCTCCGCACTCGACAAAGTGGTGACGCTGGTCTTCCTGCTGGGGCTGCGCAGCGGCGAGGAAGCGGAGAAGATCCAGGACCAGCTGCTGGAGGAGAGCAAAGAACACGGGGACCTGATCCAGAGCAACTTCCTGGACTGCTACAAGAACCTGACCATCAAGACCATGGTGATGCTGGAGTGGCTGGACGCCTACTGTCCCAGCGCCGCCTACGCCATGAAGATCGACTCGGACATGTTCCTGAATGTGCCAAACCTCGTCCGCATGCTGGCAGACGCCCCAAGGACAAACTACTTCACCGGACTAGTGACGAAAAGTGGCCTGGTCCTGCGAGATCCGAAGTCCAAGTGGTACATACCTGCGGAGATCTACCCCGAGCCGGTGTACCCACCGTACGCTCTGGGTCTGGGCTACGTTGTTTCTCTGGATCTGCAGAAAAAACTCGTGGAAGCGTCGAGTCACGTTCTCCCTATTTACATAGAGGACGTGTTTTTGGGGATGTGCATGAAGAATTTGGGCATCCCCCTAACTGAACCCCCAAAATGGAACTACTTTAACGTCCTCCCCGTGTCCTACAGTCGCTGTGCCTACTCCAAACTGGTCGCCACCACCACACACCAACACGCCGACCGTGTGAAGGACTGGGAGGACTTTAAGAAACCCGGCCCGTACTGCTGATCCGGAATCAAACACATCCGTCATCGCCAGACTTTCTTTAATGTTATTTACTTCTTGATTCCTTTTGGGCCTCGGGTGTTGGAACGGGGATAAAAAAAAAAAAAGAGGGATAGTGGAACTGAAGGAAAACAGAGTGATGAACTTTTTGTTCTGATTTCATCTAATCGAGACTTTAAAAGACTTTATTGAACCTTTAATGGGGACTTTTTTTTTTGCCGTGACAGGTGTGATAGTTTTTAAGCTAAATGCTACAGTAGCATTGGAGGCGTTCCTGTCACCACTTCCGTTACCTCTACACCAGAAGGGAGGAAACCAAAAAAACGCGAGGAGGTCAGAACTCCTGCAGCTCATCTTGACAGTGGGGGATTTGTTAATGTTTAACGCGGTTGACTGAGTAGGAAAAGTTGCCTGTTTCAATATCATCAAGAAACACACGCACACCTTAACCTCAACCAGGTTAATTTTTAACATTCGTAATAAATAAACTGATACACTAAGAAATTCTTGCAGAGGAAGAAGCAGGCTTATAGCAACGAGATCTAATTTGACAATGTTCCTTAAAAAAAAAATTTGCCAGCAACAATTTTTTAAAAAAATTGCACACAAAATATTTACTATACATGAGGATATGCACGGAAGACTCTGTGTCTATATTTGATCCATCAAAGTCCACGATTAACCAACAAGGTGCGACATTTAAATCAAGCCCCAAAATAAACAAAAAAGTCAAATATTTTCCACAGATGCCAAACATGGACAGGTTCTAGGAAGTGAGTCAGGGTCACGTGTTGGCTTAATTGATGTCCTTGGGCTATGATTCATGAGGCTTGGTGCGCCAGGAAGCAATGCCCCGCCCACACCTTTCTCCCAGGTGCAGCGTAGTGAAGGAGGGCTGAACAAAACCCTTTTTCTCCTTCGACAGTCTTTTTGTGGACAGTTCACCTAAAAGCAACTGCAGAACTGGCTCCCGTAGACTCGGACCGATGAGCTGCGTGCAGGTTGTTTTAAAACCTCTTCGGCTTCTGTATTTGTTGCTCCAGAAATCTTTGGTGCACAAAGAAACTTTACATCAGTATCAGCAAAACAGAAAATGAGCACATTTATTATTCTTGTACTGTATTTGCACATAATAGTGTAATAATTCTCTTAGTTCACAATTTGATTCTTTTTTCAGAATGATTTTTAAGACAAATCGTGAATCGAAAGTACTGTAAAGTTTCCTTTCCTTCCTCACTTGTGGGGTTATAATTTTTACAAACAGCAGAACAATGCACATCTCCATTACTTCCTGAATGAGAAACTAAAACAACGTTTCTCCTGTAATTTTAACTTGGAATTAAACGTTTTTAGAAGGAATAATAGCAGAATACATTTTTACATTCACGTGGCCCCTGTTGCCTTTTGTTTCTCCACTCTCTTGCATTGTGTTCCCCTGTAAAGCTCTGAGCTCTGGCATGACAGTCTAGCTGAAGTGTGGACATGATGGGATGGAATATTTGGGCTCCGGTGTGTTGACCAGCAGCTGAAATCCTTCATTTTCAACAATGGAGGACGACCTCATATCTTTTTTTCTTTTTTTTAAATGCGCTGATGCACCTTGTGGACTCTGATTAGTATTTCACTCAGATGGGGCCTACCAGAGCTTCTCGCTGTGGTGCTGGTTTACATGCTGAATCATGTTGATACCTTCTTGCAATATTTGCACACCGCTTTTGTCTTGGTATTTATTGTCACCAGCTGCCACACTCGCCACTGTTGTTTACAACTCGATTCATTTAACATCGCAAACCACCTGAACTTCCCATATTATCACTGTTACATCGCTATGAAATAACTGCAGTGGGGAGGGGAATATATGAATAAAGAACTGGTTTGTCTTCTCTGTCAAACAAAACGTTGTGTAATTAAAAAACTTGTATTGTTAAATAAACAAATGACCCTGATTGTAAAAAGAGATATTTAAGATCATCAAAGGGTAATTCTGCTCTCAGCTGTGGTAACTTCTTTTGTTTGCTTCTCTACAAAAGAGAGCGAGAGAGAGATTAAGTGAATATAATATTTTTTACAAGCCCATTTTTTTAACTGCAGGTGGGAGTTAAGATGGTTCATTTTGGTTTATTTTTTAAAAACATAACATAGTTTAGAGGTGGGCAACACCAAACTTCTTCAACTTGATATGATACTGAAATTTTTTGTCTGAATTTCAGCGAAAGAAACTTTTTAGATGGGTATGGGTTTTTTTTCTTCTACAACATTTACTAACAGAAAAAATACAGAATAGTGTTTTACAGACGTACTATGACAATAACATAAATATGAAATAACATAAAACATTTCCAGATGTCTGCTACATTTTTTCTTTTTTGTGGGATTAATTACAGCACTTTTTAAAACTTTTTAAAGGAGTTGATAAATTGATTCTAAAGGAATCAGCACCTCGTGAGCACCCATGAGTCCCCCCTGCTTGTACCTACAGAAAGCAGAGCCCCCCGACCCCAACTCTCTTAGCGCTCACATACACAAAAGAATGTTTCAGATTCGAAATCTACATTTTTGGTTGAGGACAAAAAAATGTTTTTTTTTTCTAAATGTTTTATGTACACATCTTTTTGACAACTTGTCCGTGTGTTATTATAATGATACTAAATGTACAAATAGACAACCTCCGAGTGGACGAGTCCTGATGGGACGCCCTCAAGATCTTTGGCACCCCCTAAAGGGGACCTGGACCTCCCCGTTACTTCAGCACCACGGACAGATCAAAGGGTAGTTTTATTGTCAGTTTCAGCTTGAGACGTTCCTTTTCAGATAAGGTTTCAGGTGAACAGGTCAAAGTACAAGAACACACTAGCGCGGTATGAGCAGGGTGCGGGGCTTCTCAGCTTTTTATGACTTGAGGCCAACTTTAGCCAGTGGCGCGGAATAATGGCTCACATTATGTTTTAAATTTCCACACACATGCTGCCTGCTGTTATGAATCCAAATCTCCTGTAGTCAGATGTCTCCCCCCTCAAATCCTCTATTTGATTTTCACAAATTCTTGACCACCTTTCAAAGTAATAAAATGATTGTTTTTGTGCCTCTCAGCTCTCGTTTTGTGTTTATATCGATCAGGTAAAGACACGTGATTCCCCCCCCCGCGTCTATAAAAACACTGCATTTGGCAACAGGACCTGACAGCTTGGCATGGACATGGGCCAAACTGAAACTCCAAGTATTCCCCAGATTCTCCAGATGTATTATAACAAGATGGTCGTTTTTTCACACTTGACTTGTCTCTGGTTTCGATGGTATATCTGACTGGCGTAGGTTTGTGTTAATGAGGCCCCTCCAGGCCACAGCCCCATGTGCAGGTGGATGATATATTTGTGGATCATTTCTATAAAAGGTCTATTTTTCACAAAACGTCTTTGAAAGCTTGAACCAAACAGCGTCAGTTTGGTTTTTGAGAAGTCTAACTTGACCCTGCTGTGACCATTAAGGCTCTCAAATGGTTCAAAAGAGAGTGAGTTGGAGTTTATCGGGCTACTTTGTAACTGAGAGCCCTGATTTGTGAACATACGCTCATTCTGAATCTCATTCCTAACAACCGCCGACTGGACCTCAAGATGTGCAATCGTCACTGCTCACTGCTTTGATTTGAAATGCCCCATCTTGGAATTATCTCTCTGATGAGCTCTCAGTTGAAGTTATTTCACATCTGCCGTGGATGTAAATGGCTTTAGCAGTGTGTAATATATGTAAATGCTTTGGCAGCGCCAGAGTGTCTGTTTTGGATTGTTCCACGGTCGGAGCTGCAACCAACAAATCAACAACATATTGCAGGAGTTCACTTCCCGGTGTTGTCTGCAAGGAACTGAAGTTTCCTTTAGCGCTTCATTAAAAATGGTTTTCGGTTTGTGTAAAGGATTCCACTCATCAGGTTGACCGGGATCTCAGATCTTTTAAACAGGAAAAAAATAGGTGCGCTCAAATGAGTCCGATCACAACAGGTTTTGCTCTCTTTCTCCTACCAGCCGGACAGTTTTTGTGTTGTCCACAACGTAAGTTCCTGATTCGCTGTGCACTTTGAGAGGTGGATTACATTGAACAGAGGGATCGTCAGTGTTCGTTCATTACACCTTTTTAATCCATGAGACCTGACAAAATCCCAAAATGCACATTGCATCTCGCCCCTTCAAATTCATTGGGCAACATGTAGAAAGCAAAAATAAATGTTTGATTTTACCTTTCACATCATCATTGCATTGAAAGGGAGTCGTAAACCTTTCTAGGTCCGTTTCCCCTGACGCCCCGATCGAGCTGGTCTATCTGACACTCATGTTAGGACGAGCTGTTAGTTCTCTGACCTCGAGGGCTGAATAAGTCTGCTAGAAAGGTTATTGGTTTTCCATGAACAAGTAATGTCTGTGCAGGCATTTTAGCAAATACTTCTGCACTGTAGTTAACAAAAATTGCCTTCTGATCTATTAGTTTTCTGTTTCACACAATCAGTAGTATTTTCAATCTTTGTGTGTGTGTTGTCAGCGTTCCGTTGTGTCTCTCACCATCTGTCATCAACCAACCGTCCCACGATGCACGGGTGCGTTTAATCATTTGGGCGATCTCAGGTTTCGTGCCATTCATGTGAGCATTTCTGAGATGAGCTCCCGGCGGTGTAACAGCGCCATCATTCACTCTCCGAGGGCGCTGAATGCCACCGTGTTCTTCACGCACTTCACTTAGTCTTCTTCATCATCACGCTGTTTGGAATGGGCCGTCTGCATCGCGTCCATTTCGAGCCGGAACGCGTGTCTGCACCCTTTCGAGAGCGCTGTATTAACATTTCTAAGTGGATATAAGTCGTTAGTTGGAAAATATCTAGAGATTCTGGAGAAGTTTGTACCCAATTTGACCATTAACAATCTTTTCACCTCATTTGAATTCTCTGCAGAAATGAACAAATTGTTCGCCAAATTCTGGGCCTCCCATCTGCTGGGTTTGTGTCTTACAGCCTTTTCCACGTCTCTCATTGTCCACGATCGATGACGAGGACTCGACCATCAGCTCCTGCCACAACGTGTGAGCACTGCTGTCTGCTGTGGACTCACCCGGACTGAACTGTGTTCCACTGAGCGTTTGGTGCGTGTCGGTGTCAGGCCTTCAGGAGGTGGAGCCGAGCGGTCTGGAGGTCACCCGGTGCTGAGGCTGACGTCGTCTCGAGGTCTGAGTGTTGCATTTTCACACACTGAGAGGTATCTGAGGTTTTCTCTCAGATCTACTTTCCTTTGCGGCTCGTCAGCACCAAAGAGTGGTTTCTTCTAAACTTTCGTTAAAAAACCTTTTACCTTTCGCCAGAGGTGCTCATCTGACCTCATGGAGTTCCCTGGTCAGACTGTCCATCTTCCCCGAAACCAACAATTTCCCAAACTCATTAATAAAATCTCTTAACTTTGTTTAAATGATTTAAAATGGTCAACATTTCAGATCCTCACCAGTTTGTTCAGGGATCAGGACTCGGTTATCGGGCCTTGTGTCTCCTCCAGGTCTGTTCGGAGGAGGTTGAAGCTGAAGTTTTCTCCTCAGGAGGATCATTCACTCTCTACTAATTAGCATTTTCATCGCACAGGATGTTGCAGATTGTCGTCACGTCATGAGCTACTCTCCAGCACTCGTTTCAGGACGGATCTCCTGTTACCTGCCTTCTGCCCCTGACCACGTCTCCTCGTCTCTGCCCCGGTAAACCTGACCTGCCTTCTGTCTTTGGACTTTGCATCTGCCCGTTCCCTGTCTGCCTGCAGTCTCCCTGGACTCCGTCCCCATTCTGAAAGTAGACTGTGCTCGCCGACCAGACTTCCTGATCGTCGTCTGTTCGGACTGCTGAACATTGTCAATAGAGTTCTGAGTCCTTTAGAGGACAAACATCAGAGGAACATCATGAGGCTGCTGGAGAACTTCAGGATCAGGTTTTGTTCATCAGCACCACATCTTCATCAGTATCAGGACTGTGAGGAGAATTTGTGTTTATTCTGAAGAAAGAACAACAGACTTGGAGGAAATCGTCTCTTCTCGGAGGCTGTCCATGGACCTGCCTGTGCAAGGTGCAGGTTTGTGCAGGTTATTCCTGCAAAATAATCTCGTAAGATAATGACTGTTTTGCTAGATTTCCGACTTTTCTTCAATGTGGCTCTAAAACTCGTAATTCTGGGCAGAAGATGTCTTTTCTGATATCTGTCCGCTGAAGTTGAAAATTACCTTTTGTTTTCCTCAAAAATTTGACATTTTATTCTCACAATATTTTGAGTTTATTCCCGAAAATTTACGACTTTATTGTCAAACTCCCAGATTTTTTCTCACAGCGGTCCCCATCCTCCGTCGAACGGTAGCGAGGGTTTGCTGACAGCTACCACGGTGGGTCGTGAAATAATCTGTCAGCAGCAGTTCATCCTGAGTGGCTGATGAAGAGCAGCACTGCCAGCTGAAACAAGGCCCCCTGGGGAGAGAGAGAGAGAGAGAGAGAAAAGGAGAGATAGAACCCTGACATCTCCAACGCAAGTATTAACTTTTATTACACATTATAGATGGATAACATCCATATATGTGAATTTCTGAGAATAACTGGCTATAATCTTGCACAAAAACACAAAATAAAATGTGATTAGTGAATTAAGGTAGAACTGAGTCAATATCAACACATTTGAGTCATAAAAGTATATTTCTGCATCATTAACATTTTGCTACTGATAATGTTTCAATAAAAGAGGTGTTGATGGCGACGACTTCCTGGGAAGCCTTTCATGATGCATTTGCACAGAAGTGCACAGTAACGGGGTTAGGGAACGACTGAACCATGTGTCAGGTGTGACTCAGTGGGACAGGGCAGGAGAAGCGGCGCCCAGAAGAACTGTTACAGCCTCTGGTGGATTTCCAGCTTTTCATTGGCTTGAGGGGGAAAAACAACACTGCCGAAAAAAAGGGAGGTGCAAACAAAGGTGTGGCCTCCCTGCAGGTAAAAAAAGGAAAAATGGGCCGGTGCCATAGATACGTGAGAGAGCCAGGAACTTGAGACGCTCTCATGACACAGTACGTTTCAGAAATGTGAGGAGCCGGGATTATGCTCTGGAAAAATTATCTCAGCTGTCTTTGCTGCGGCCGTTTGCGGTAAGAGTTGCTCATATCTGCCACTGAACACAAATACTATCAGATGAGCGGCACTTTTTACTTGTTTCACTGCTACACCACAACTCACGGTGCCTTCATGCTGAAAAGCGGCTTTGCGAAGGGGACACTGGCAGTCACGCTCTTTGATTATGTATTTCCTTTGTATTCTATCCAGGGAGGAGGTTAATGGGGAACAAAGCGGCTGAACTGTGGAGGAGCTTTAAGATAGGAAGCACGAGAGCATCTAAAGCCTAAAACAATCCCTCAGCGAGAAGCTGTGTTTGCCGGCCTGTGCCGCTAAAGAGCGTGTTTATGGCTGATGTCTATACGGACAGATGTGACAGATGTGTTTCTTTCTCAGGCAGGGAGCAGTGGTTGGTGGGAAACTGGTCGAAAGCAGAAGAGGATGCAGTTGGCCACGGCGCCGTTCCCTCTTCTCCGTACTGCTGCTGGGAGCCGTTTTGTTTTTGTGCAGCACGAATGTACGCAAAGTGGCGCCAAACTGGAACTCTAAATGGTGGGAGGGATACAATGTGATGCAATGGTGGATTGCATTTAAAGGGCAAAACGTCAGAACTTCACAGAACTTCAGGCCATTGAACGCAAACGGTTCTTGGCAGAACTCTGCGCAGTTTAAATCTCCAGGCGGGTACTTGGTGGAATACCCCTACAGGTACCACTTCATCATCAACGAGCCGACAAAATGCCAGCAGCAGAAGCCTTTCGTGGTTCTGGTGGTACCGGTGGCGCCTCACAACAGGGCTGATCGGGACATCATCCGCCGCACCTGGGGCAGCGAAAGCTCCGCACTCGACAAAGTGGTGACGCTGGTCTTCCTGCTGGGGCTGCGCAGCGGCGAGGAAGCGGAGAAGATCCAGGACCAGCTGCTGGAGGAGAGCAAAGAACACGGGGACCTGATCCAGAGCAACTTCCTGGACTGCTACAAGAACCTGACCATCAAGACCATGGTGATGCTGGAGTGGCTGGACGCCTACTGTCCCAGCGCCGCCTACGCCATGAAGATCGACTCGGACATGTTCCTGAATGTGCCAAACCTCGTCCGCATGTTGACAAAGGCCCCAAAGAGGAACTACATGACGGGATTGGTGGAGCGAGGGGCTGGGGTGCACAGAGACCCGAGCTCCAAGTGGTACATGCCCGCCGAGCTCTACCCTCACGAGGAGTACCCACGCTACGCTCTGGGTCTGGGCTACGTTCTGTCTCTGGATCTGCCGAAGAAGCTGGTGGAGGCGTCCAGGCACGTCAGCGCTCTTTACCTAGAGGATGTGTATTTGGGCTTGTGCATGCAGCACTTGGGCATCCCTCCCACTGACCCCCCCAGTGTCGGCTACTTCTACGTCTTCCCGGTGGAGTACAGTCGCTGTGCGTACTCCAAACTGATAGCCACCACCACACACCAACACGCCGACCGAATGTGGACCTGGAGGGACTTCAAAAGACCCGGCCCGTACTGCTGATCAGGAAGATCCTGGGAACTTTCAGACCTGAAGGTGTTAAACCACAAAAAACTTGACTTCACGGCGCTCTGAAGGTTGATCACCAGTTGTACGATTGAATATACGGGTTTGTAAGGTGGTTTGACTTGTTTTCGTGATGAAAGAAGAAAAATAAAACCTGAAACTGCGTGATCAACAGCGGCACAGCGTGTCATTAATGGTGGCAGCAGAGGAACGCCGCTCTCAGAGACCTGTCAGGACGCGTTACAGAATCCAGACCTGAGGGGCTCTCGCGCTCAGGTGCAGATGTGGC
>KV751421.1:247310-265155 GCA_001698575.1 Mola mola
ACCCCCCGCCGCACACGCACCATCTGCAGAGGGATGCGCATCATGCCGAGTTCGGAGCGCCGCAACTATGAGCAGCTGCTCCATTGCCGCCGCCGTATATATATCGGTACCTCGTGGAAAACCCTCAAAACGGAGTATTTCCTTTTACTGAGTGACAAAAACCGCCCCCGTCCCGGTGTCTCGTCACTCAAGTCCAAGCCCAGATTTTGATCAAGGCAGAGCCCCTGTGTGAGCACCGTGCAGCCCCGCCGTGATCCCGCCCCTGATCGCACCGGGAACCAGTGCTACCCAAGTAATGACACATGAGCTCAAATCATCGATCCCAGAACAGAAGCGATTGAGTGCGTGTGTTTGTTTGTTTATTTATTTGTTTGGTACACTGGTTGCTGTATTTGAGCTGCTTCCCTTCGAGGACAACAGCGATACCTCCAACCTTGCAATAATCCTTATTTACTTTGTCCAAGTTTCAGAATATTGCTCCACTCGGGCATTTCCTTTCCTCATGCTCATACTGGCAGAATACTTCAATCAGTACCGCACTTGTGTAAATCAACTTTCAGTCGGCCGGTTTGGGTCCCGTCACACAGCGGCTTAAAATGAAGACTGGTGATCGGCTGCGAGAAAATACACACTTGTTTTTCCAGATTTTGGATAAAAATAAAAAGAATCCGATATTTGAATGGAAGCAGTTTTGAGCCCTAATGTTCAGTTCTGGAGTTTTACTTCCTATGATGCAGTATTATCATATTATCTTGTGGTATATTGCAGTGATTTTACCGTGTCACTTTCATTCAAACCTTCATTCGAGCCTCAAAATCACTGGACTTTCTCTTATTTTCCTGATTTGAAGTTGAGATTATTGACAAAAATAAATGCAAGTTGGTGCTATTATTACGTTGTGCGTACATCTACTTAATAGTGGAATACTTCAGCTCGTATACTGGGATGTATTTTGCGTATGAAAGCAGCTGTAAAGTTGATTATTTATGACTTTAATCAGCCTTATTTGCTGTACGTAACATTTCAGCAACAGATGAGTGTTGCTGGGGGGGGGACTGTATGAAATTTTACACAGTAAAACAGGAGCTAACTCTCTTCTGTTAATTATTTTCTGTAGATAAAGACAAGGTGGCATGAGCTGCATCTGCTGCTGCTGCAGTGAATGCTGGAATTTCAGCTCTTCTGTGACCTGTTCCGGTGAAAATGTTCCCATACTTCAGTTAGACTAGTCCACTGAAATATTGGTTGAGTAATCTTTGGTTTTTGCACACTGGTGTGGAGATAAACACTCCATTGGCCTCCGGAATGTCCCTCAGCGTCACTACCAAATATAAAAAGTCAACAGTGTCCTGCGAGCGGGGGCAAGCAAACCAGGAAGCTGCAGTAAACTGTCCTCTGTGGATCAATAAAGCTGCAGAGGGAGTTCATCTCCTGCTATAAAAGGATACCAATCAGTCAGTCAGTTTAGCATGTTATTTTCCTGGCGTATTTCCTAAAAGTGAAAAAAAAACCACACCGGGCAGAGGACGTGAGGAAGCGACAAAGAGCCACAGACAGGCCGTGGGCCAGGAAACAACTCGCTGAGAATAGAGAATCAAATCAAATCAAATCAAATCAAATAAAAAAAAAACCCTAAATAGGGAAAATAAGAAACCTCAGGAAGAACCACAGAGGAGGATCCTTCTTCCTAGGACGGACAGACGTGCAATAAATGTCACTTGTACAGAACACAAAAACATGATAACAACAGTTCACTTAGAATGTATAAAACATCCATGAGTCCCAGAGTCTGTGGATTGTCGCCCCTTTATTTCCCAGTGCGAACTACATTTTTAGTTCAATGCAGCCTCTTTTTCTTCAGACCGAGCCAAGATTGCGTATGTTATTTCTCATTTGACCGATGGAGCCAGATCTTGGGCTATGGCTGAGTGGAGCCGTCAATCAGCCGTGTGTAATTCCTTGCCGGAATTTTTAAAATGTACGCAAATATTCCAGTCCACGTCCCAGGGCACAGAAGCAGCCAAAGCGTTGGTATCTTTGAGGCAAGGCAAACGCTCAGTAATCGATTACGCTGTTGAATTCCGCACCATAGCCCCTGATAGCGGTTGGAATCAACCTGCGCTAAAAGATGCATTCCTGAACGGCTTGTCAGAGACTAAAGGACAATATGGCGCCCCTTGATCTACCAGTGGATCTCGAGACAGATAGATAGATAGATAAGAGACTCCGTGAACATCAGAAGCCTCGGCTTCAGCAGAACTTCCGGTTTGCTCCCGTTTCCCAACAACGGGTTTTTCCTCCAGTTCCCCTTCAAATGAATTATTTGATAGACCTGAACAAACCAGTGAACTACCGGAACCGATGCAAATCGGCCAGACCCGCCTCACTCCACTGGAACGACGGCAGAGAATGAAGGAAGGAAGCTCCATTTACTGCGCACAGTTGGGACACTTCATCGCCTCCTGGCCAGTTAGGTCTCCAACACCTAACGCTGCCTCGTCGTCTTTGGTGAGTCAAACCAAACTACCTGGTGAGTACTCTGTAGTATTTTTAGCTACAGTATATAAAAGAATGCAGAAGCAGTAATACGCAGTGAATCGGCGTGCGCAACATTGACGGATATATTAAATCTCGTTATTGATTGACTGCAGTCAAACCAAACTATCTGGCACTTCCAAGAGACCTTTAACTAAAGTAATGCTCCAATCGAGTTCTGATTCCCTAGTTCTTCAAGTGTTAGTAGACTCCGGAGCAGACACTAATTCGATGGATTTCCGAATTGCTACCTGAGACAACAGAAGTTGAAAGCTTTCTCAATGTGTAAGGTTACACACCAAACATCCCCAGTGACGCTTGTGTTTGACAACAGTCATCAAGAGAAAGTAAACTTCCTTCTTTTCGAGTCTGTCCACCACCCATTCGTTCTAGGCCTCCCATGGCTGCCAAAACATAGCCCACACATAAATCGGTCCACAGGAAGTGTTTTAGAGTGGGGAAGGAGCTCTGTTGAGCACTGTTTTCTAGACAGAAAATCTCCCCAGGAGGGGATTTTCCAAGGAAGCGTAGAAGTGTGATCGCCATGAACGCCCAGTTTCTTTAATGGGGTGTGTTGTATCCGATGGTCAAGTTGGGACGGACCAACAGAAGGTCCAGGCCATAATTGATTTGCCAGCTCAGTCCCCGCGGGGGGGTGTGCACCGCCCTTGGTCGGACGTCTCTCGGGACTTTGTTTACGGCGGACCCTCGGAGGAGGAGATGGAGCCAGGCGAGGGTGGCCCCTCGGAACCTGCTGTGGTCCATCTCTGTCGCTGGATGTGTTCCAGGGCCAGGTTGACTCTCATCAGGTCGTTGGCAGCCTACAAGAAGGTGGCAGATGAAAGGACACAAGCTGAACCTGTCTACCGTCCTGGGCAGAAGGATTGCCTCTCAACCCAAGATTTGCCCTTAGGCACCGATCCAGGTAAATTATCCCTGAGATTTATAGATCCTGTTCCTGTATCAAAGGTCACTGATCCTTCTGTTGTGAGGCTTGAACTTCCTAGGTCTTCACGAGTCCACCCCTCATTCCACATGAGTAAGGTGAAGCTAATTAAAGTGAGCACCCTCGTCCCAGCCTCCAAACCACCTCCTCCCCCCTGCATCATCCACGGCGAACCAGTCTACACTGTTCGACACTTACCGGCAGCCAGACGCAGGGGACGAGGAACGCCCTATTTGGTGGACTGGGAGGGCTATGGGCTCGAAGAGCGCTCCTGGGTCAGTTAGTTAGTCATGTCTTGAAATCCCTATGTGTCTATTCCCCACTAGTCTTGTCCCCCAGGTGTGTCTGACTATTCCCGCTCCCTAATGTGTCCCACCTGTGTCCAGTTGTGTACCTCGCCCTCGTGTATTTAACCCTCGTGTTCCGTTCCTCCTGTGCCAGATTGGCTTGTCTTCCTAGTGAGCAGTCCAGCGTATATTCAGTGTAAGTCTCCTTGTGTTCGATCATTATTCCGTGTTCGGTTTACTAAGTTTGCCTAATCCTTGTCTGTGCCTTTGCCTAGTTTGACTTCCCGGTTTGATCTTGTTTATTAAAACGACTATTGATTTAGAAAGCCCCCCCCCGTGTGACTCTGCACTATTGGATCCTCGGTTTCCTGAACCTGCTAGTCTTTCCCACATCGTCCCCAGACTCCCGTGAAAATCATACTGTTTTAAGAGTTCTGGATCGAGGAGGAACTTAATAAAGCGTCAGCGCGCCCATGATGTAAACATTCTAAACCATCCGCACCTCCTCTTAAATTCGCCATTAAATGCAACACATGAAGCTGCTTCTTTCCTCATGAGAAATGTCACGCTGTGGCATCTATTCCGTTACAGCTATTCCAACTAAGAAAGAAAAAACTCACATGAATAGAGAACTAGAAATACAAAATAGCCATGAGAATTCTATATAATAGAAATATTTATATCTCTACCACATTGTTAAGGAAGGAAACTCAATAAAACACATGTCTAAACAAAATAAGTGGGCTGCAATGTAAACTTTAAGAGTTGGAACATTCATTATGTATGCAGTAGAAGTTCACACACAATAGCACATCTGATGTCTATTATGACCCAGTAACTGTTAGAATGATAATAACAACAACAGATGTTCACAGAAGAACCGGTGAAGCGATTCAGCGCCGATGTTCAGACGTGTTTAAACGAGTCCAGATTCAGAGGACTGACTCAGAGTCTGACGCAGGCATGAGTGACTGTTCTGAAACAGGGACGGAAGAACTCCAAGCAAGGACTCAAGCAACCAATGATATTATCAGGAGAAGCATTACAAACTTTGTGAATCACTTTCTGTGATACATTTTCTTAGCAAAATCGCAAACGGTGTTGACATTTCTTGTGTTTGCTTTTCCCAAGGTTTGTTTGCGACTGGAGCGAGGAAGTGCGATTCAAATAGTGTGCACTGACCTTATACCAGCACTTAATGATGGTTTTGTTTCATTTCACTTGTTTACAGTAACATCAATTGCGAATTG
This sequence comes from Mola mola, assembly GCA_001698575.1. NCBI lineage: Eukaryota > Metazoa > Chordata > Actinopteri > Tetraodontiformes > Molidae > Mola > Mola mola. The sequence continues at coordinate 252,329 of KV751421.1, forward strand.
TTCATCTCACGGTTTTGCTACTTGATATAACCAGATAAAGTTTTTTGAATTGGTTTGAACTGAACAGGTCACCTGCGGGTCACACACGTGGGTCAGATATCTCCCTCGCACACTTTCAGGTTAGGTTTTTTTTCGGCACGTCACAGGAATTTCTGTATTTTCTCATCTTCTGCAATAACGTGCTGAATTTGACTTTGTCTCCGGTCGACTGGTTGCCTGGTATTTTCACTGATTGTGTGTGTAGTGGCTACTGAGCATGGCCCGCCCACCCTGGACGGTCAGCCAGAGGAGCGCACTCGGCACCATGACACATCAACATGCAGTGATGCAATGCCTTACTCTATTTCCTCCCCTTCTGAGCCTGCGAGATATAAACCTCCTGCAGCACAGAAGGTCAGGCCCAGCTCCTTCACTTCCCCGTGTCTGGGCCAGCTTCTCGATGTCATCAAGAGGACTTAGATGTTGGAGGTCAATGGTCACTGTGAGGTGGCAGTACAGTGGGATTTCTGGTCAGTGTGAAACAACCAGCTGCTCTCTACCTTCCCAAACAGACTCTTGTGTTATAAATTCAGTCAAATCGGCACCAACTGCTGATAGAACTCAGAGCTGTTTACTTCCTCTCCCTAAATACCAAAAAAAACAAGAAGAGCTGCTGTTCCTGTAACAATCCACCCCAACCAAACTGGTTTGTCCAATTAAAAGCTGAGTTATCAAGACTCATCTGATATTATTCCCTGTCTTTTACAGTTTGACCCCCAAACACTGAACCAGCTCTGTTCATTACAAAACATTCAGCTAAACCTTTGAAAATAACATTTCTGCCAATCACACCAGTACAAAAACCAGCCCGGCCTTTCTTCTGGAACCCCCGCTGAACCTGCACTGTCCGCTCTGTTAATTACACCGCCGTGGCCAAGCGGAGCCACTGATGCGTCCGCTCAATTGACTGTGATTTGTTAACATTTCAGGGCCTCGGTTGAAGGTGCTTTTAGAGTCGACAGGCGGTGAAAACAAACTCTGATCTAAAAATTGCTCTTTTATTGTAGGCTCATATATTTTCTCAGTAAAAGCTTTACATCATCGCCGAGGCTCTTCTCTGATTGCCTCTGATCTGAAGGCATTGAGTAATCATTAACTTCCCCGTTGGCCGCAGATGTAAACTATTGACAGCTGAAGTCCCACAGCTGAACAGTTTCATCATTCGACATTCCACCTACATACAGTAACTGTTTTTTTTTTGTTGAGGAGTCACAGGTTTTTTCACATTTGTCCACAGCGAAAAGGGGGCGGCGTCTCTCTTGGGACATGTGACATATGTTTGCAAGCTCTCATGTACGCTGCTGTTAGCATTTTAGCTCGAGTGCAGCCTCACGGGAGAGCTCACCTGAGTGCAGGATGTGGATCATCTCGGGCCTCGTTCGTCTAAAAACACGCAGTCAGCTCGAATGTGGAACACGAGCATGTGCACTGACATGTCAAGTACACGATAAATCGTCGTGCCCCGGGGTCATGTTTGTGTTTACGTCCTCGTGTTTAAGTGTTTAACCAGTTAAACATCCCGTCCAAATGGAGGTTCGTGCCAAATCCCTCGATACTATCTTCAGATATTGTGCTCACAACGTTCTTCTGATCTTCAGGTCTTCCAAGGTCAAAAACTCCTGATCAAAGTGTCAGTGGCTTTGATATGAGGTTGTTTCACCTTCACATTGTGGCACACATGAGGTCACACTGACCTTTGACATATGACCTCCAAAATGCAGTCAGTTCATCCTCGAGTCATTTTGCGGAAAGTTTGAAGGAAACCCCTCAAGGTGTTCTTGAGATAAGAAGAATAATTCAAAAGAATGGCCCCGACGTACAAACGAACAACCTGAAAACAATATGCTAGCGCGCAAACAGTGACCGATGACGCACAGGCCTGCAGTGCATGGCCGCAACAATCACTGATCACTGATCGGAAACTATATAACGGGCAGTAATCACTTTTCTGACAAGCAGTACCTGCATTCTTATTTTTTGCTCCTCTTTACGCTCCTCTTAGAATAGCGCTTTATCATGCTAACAGCTGCTAACATTGCGGCTGGTTGAGACAGGAACATGATTCGTTTTTTGTGGCGTTTTGTCGTAGCTCGCAGGAAGTGAACAGCAGACCCAAATTCCATCGCATTGGATGCAACAATTGTTGAGACTTTTCACTCCACAACACAAACGCGTCACGTTGGCGCTACAGGAAAAGTCGGGGATCAAAGTCTGAAGAAAACTCTGGAGTCCGTCGATGTGTGTATTTACGAAATGTCGAGCTATCTGACGGAGCGGAACGTTGACCTGCTGATGGCGTTGGAGAATAATGACTGCGGGGTATTAAACACGTCCGAGTGGTTCATCCTTTCGGGGGCCAAGAATGTCAGTGGCAACACTGCAGTCCAGAGAGACATGGCCATGAAAGGAGGAAACCACCGGAACAATTGACAGATGAGGTCACCTTTCGTCTTTGAACACCTTCCTATCAGGAAGTCACAGAAGTAAATGCTTGGTGCTGGAGGGGATTTTCCACTGTAACATACTGCTTCGTTATGGCTGACAGCTTTAACTGCTGTAGAAATAAACAAAAAACACAGGTAATATCCTGCAATTATCCCATGAGGTGATCTAATGATTTATGTGGCAGTGACCTTTTTGTCATGAAAGTACAGAGGGAAACAGAGACGACAGTGGAGGATTAAAAAAAAGAGGTTGAGTGAAAGGTGACTGTAGTGAGAAATTTTGAAATATTTCCACAACAAAGGTCTCTCTATGCCGCCTTTGTTTTTTGTACAATGAATTAAGAGGTGTGGCAGGTTACACGGCAGTATCATTCTGGTTATCATTTTGAAAATCAGGCGACTCTTCAAGCCGACTGAGATGTTGAACGAGTTGATACGTGGTTAAACAGGCGGTGGCGCTCATGCTGTATACTGTGACTTCCCTTTAAGGTCTTTTCGCTCCGCCGTGTGGTTACTCGCCACCTCCAGTCTTTTCAATGAGGGAGATGCAGGCAGAAAATAAGTTTTGACCACGGTGGTAGGACCAGGAAGCTGTCGCTAACATGTCAAGACAACTGTCTGAAAGAGTGGGGCGGAGATATATGGAGCAGAAACAGGAGGGGGGGGAGCAGGGTCTCACACTTGATTTCCATCTTTGAGACAGAAGATGTTTTTATTTTCTCATTAACAGAGGAGTGCATTGTTTTGCACTTTATAAAGTTCATTATCATTACATCTGGAGTACCTGCAGTCGCTCCCTACTGCACAATGAGATAAACTGGCTGTTTGGGCCAATAAGCTTGCAGTCAAACTCACTGAAGTTACTTAAATGTCATAAATATCTCCTCATCATAGCAAAGACTTTGTTGGTTCGAACATGAGTTACTGTTCAGCCTCTCTGGCTCAGAAGACAACAGGATAAAATTCCTTCCCTGCTGCCCTACACGCTCCAAAAAACAATAAAAGGTCTGTGAGTGTTTCACCACAATGCAACCAGACTTCCTGTGTTCTTCGTTGCATGCCACCTCAGTCATGCGGACTTTGGCTGACTCTCCCCTTGGGCATTCTGCAACATGCTTATTGGCAAAAATCCATATCAGTGCGGTGAAGCAATGTGGCAGCTATATCCTTTCAGTCACGATAAGTGTTTGTGGTCTGTGTTTAGACACAGAGTGAGCTCATTGAGGGAGTTGCGTCACAGGCTTCTAGTGCATAAATCAGGTGCCAACAAGTTGCTCCAACCCATCGGCTGATGTGACGGCTCTATGACGAGATACATGCGGCTATTTTTAACAACACGGTTTTCCATTCAAAGAGTTTATAACCCCTGACAAGCTATTATTACCGTCATTAGAAAAACAAAAGCAATGTCTATTTTTATTTCACGTCTGGCACATGTAGAAGAAGTTCCAGAAAGGACTTTCCAGCTGCCAACTCTCAAGTTCAGTCACTTAAAATCTGGTTCTAGTTGTGTTTTACTGTGGATTTATTCATTTATGTTCAGCTTTTAAAATGGTCTCCTCAAACGCAGGCTTTAAGTCAGACAAACACGATATTTAAAGCAGAAACTTTTTCAGCCTGAGCCCCATTTCTCAAAGTTTGAGGGTCACAAAATCGTCACAGAATACATCTTTTGAAGATTCCTCCAGTGTGAAGTTGGGTCTTTTGGACCAATTAATGCAACAGCAGGGGGCATGATGGACAGAAATGAGAGAATTGTTTTTTTTATTTTTATGTTTTTCTGGTAACATGGACACAAACACTGTTTTTTGGACTTGGTAACTGAAAAGATAATGTATACTGTTGATGACGGAACTCCATCCCCATCAGTTAGTTGTCGAAAAGTTGTAGTTTTCTGCTGCTTTCTGATGTGCAACACCGATCCAGATGGGATATTTTGCCTCTGCGCGCCACGACGATGGATTTAAGATAAATAAATGAATCCGGATGGAACTGTAGTGTAGCCCTTCAGCTGTAATTAAAGGGGTATCGAGAGAGTACTGCATTAATCATTTAGGAATTTCAGCTGTTTTTACACATTTCCCCCCATTTTCAGAGGCTTTAAAGTAATTGAACAGACAACAAAATTAAAAATATCAGGATTATTTTAATACTTTGATGAAAATTCTTTGCAGTCAACGGCCTTCTGAAGTCTGGAACCAATGGATATGACTAAAGTGACACTTTATCAGGCCCTCAGTGCAGCTGCCTTCAGTTACTGCTTGTTTGTGGGTCATTCTGCCCTCAGTTTTGTCTTCAGTAACCGAAAAGCTGCTCTATTGGGTCAGGATCAGGTGACTGATTTGGTCGCCGAAGAATATCCCATTTCAGACTATGTTTTGAGTCATTATCCATCTGCACTGTGAAGCACCATCCTATCCGTTCTGGAGAAAATGAAAGAATGTGAGGAGACAGTATAGCCCTATACACCTCGGAATTCATCCTGATCAGCAGTCGCATCATCATTATCATCATCATTGAGCTTACTAATCTTCTTTTTATTTAGTTTTAGGCATATCAGAAAGTCTTTGTTTGCTGAAAAGATGATGCTATTACATTTAGTCACAGTCGAGGCCTGTTTTTCAGTGACATTTGACGTGTTTTCTCCAAGAAGTTGAAAAATACGAAACTCCTTTGCAGAATCTCCTCCCAGCTGCTGCAGTAGTATGGTGTGTGCGTGTGTGTGTGTGCGATACACCATAGCAAGCAGGAGCGGTTCCTCACAATCACTGTACAGTCACAGAATAAGGAAATGCCTAATTAAAACCACTAGTGTAATTTGTGATGACCAAATCTACAAACCGTAAATTGCACACGGGGGACGTTGGCCCCGAAGGTTTTGTGTCAGGCAGATTCTAGGAAGCTTTCCAACAAGAATTCTTTAACACGTGTGCAAACAATGTAACTTTTTAATAAAAGTTGTTTTGTTGAAAGTTGTTTTGATAATTGATGTCCTCAGGGCACCACCCAGCCACACACAAAGCCCGGGAAAATCACTCTCACTCTCTTTATCTGAAGTCCTGAATTCTTGACCAGTCAGGGATCTGTTTCGCACTAGAAATCACTCAACAATGACTCTATATCACACAAACAATTTATTGATAATAGATGTGAGAGAGTTATGGTCATTAATAGATATGCATTAATAGACACAAATCACCATAAAACCGTAATGAGTAGAAAGAAAGTGTTTTGGTAATGAAGCGAAGGGTGTTGGTCAAAAGTAGCGCTGCCCTTCTCTCTCTCTCTTGCACAACTCTTTGTTGAAGAATTAACTCTGATTCTGGGAGGAGATGGAAGATGCAGCAGTAGGACATACAAGAGAAATCTGAAGATCTCTGAATTCAGATACACTTCACCACCCAACCAGTCACATATGGGTTGAAACGCACCCCTGATTCACTAATCATACAAGTTTAACAAAGTCTGCTTCAAAAATGCAAACGTGAACACCTAATCATTTGGGTGATATGATGAGATGAATCACACAGGGAGGCACGGTGAACTTTCAGTCTTCCCATTTTGTTTGCTGGTGCACTTTTCTGAGTCACAGTGGATCCACTGACCAGGACGACAACAGAGGAACAGCCAATCCTCAGACCCCGATTTCCTGGTTTCCTCTGAATCATGTGAGGGGACTCAACAATGCCATTCACATACACCCACACAGAGTGAGCTCAGCCCATTCTTGGTTACACCTTAACAACTGTGACCCCTGTTTCCCACGTTGCCAACAATGACAATCCGGCGGGTTTATTTTAGAAAAAACTTTATGATGTCAAAGGTAAGCTCTCATGCAAAACCAACAGAAAACCCAAGGCTTATCTGGGTGTGATTTCTCCCAGATTTAGCTTTTACAATTTGATACGATTTATCTCATTACTCAGGGAAAATTGGCTGAGTGGTCCTGAATACATCACACGTACATCATCGGCCATTTACTTTTGCGTGTGTGCCATGTGGCGTGGAGTACGGCTCTTTCTCTGTATCTACACACAAGAAAAGAACGAATGATAGAAACATTTTTTTGTCAGTGAGATAAGATCCTGATCCATCCTGCACATGCTCCGTGTGTGCGTGTGTTAACTAACAGGCGCTGATATGTTTTTAGTTACTGTGTTCTTCTGTAGACGCAAGACAAACTTCTGCAAATTTGCACATGAAAGACAATAAAGCGTTTTTTTTCTCCTCTGTTCTCTCACAGTTTGCCCTGTGTGAAGAGTGAAACGTCAACTTTACACTTTCACCCGAAAAAGACGATTTTAGCCTTGAATGTTGCACATCTCAAAGTACATTTAAAGGAGAATTCCGGTATTTTTCCTCTTAAGCTCTAAATTCCTGAACATTTGGAGTCAAAATTTTCAGAATTTTTTTCAGCTGCTTTGGGCCGGGCAAAACGCTGGAAATAAATGTCACTGCAGGTGTCTGGTAAGATTGCTACAGTGAAACAGCAGAGTGTTGTGTTAACACAACCAGTTCTAAAGATACTGTAAAAAACAAATGTTTGTACTTCAAGGTCACTTTTTTTTTTTTAAGTTTTCACAAATGAATTCTTCTCCTTTCTTTCAAACCAGTGTCTGATTATTTTGCAGATTATCACAACATGGAATATATATTTTCGGATTAAATCTGCAGGAATTTTTTTGGTGTTTTGTAAACAGCAGAAAAAAGTGCCCTGCTAGTAAAGAGAGGTGAGCAGGTGTCTGCTTTACAAGTTTTTTTTTATTCATCTCAAAACATTTGATGGTTTAGATCCGCCAATTCTCCTTTAAACGATTTTGAATATATTCGCATCTGAAGGTGTCGCTCGCTCTTTTCAGGCCGTTGACAATCAATCAGTCGATTGATGGAATAAAAGTTCCATACACATTTTCGGTGCTGTTTTCAGTTTTAGATCAACAGTTAATGAATCATCCGTTTCACGGAGCTGAACAGTTCTGTGATAGAGAAGTAAAACTGTATTAGCAGCATTGCCACGGTGACATCTTGTTTGGAAAAATCACAGCTCCTGATTTGGTAACTTTCACACATCTGATATTTTCTTGGCTCTGATAAGATGAAGCGAATCAGAAACTCTGATGGATCAGAGCGAGAGGCTGAGGGGAGGGGGGTGCTGAAAGTCTAACAACAACACGGTGACATGATACTTTAAGGTGGAATATTGCTTAGCCCATTTGTCAGGAATCAGAAACAGGTAGGGAGGTGTTTGGTGTGTCATCTGGACACAGGATAAGGAGACTTGGTGGTGGAACCAGGAGGTACAGGAGAGTATTCAGAGGAAGACGTTGGCGGGGAAGAAATGGGATAGAGAGACAACCGAAGAGAGTCAACAGGAATACAAGGAGATGTGAGGTAAGGTGAAGAGGGAGCTGGCAAAGACTCAACAGGAGGCGGATGATGAGCTGTATAAGCTTGCGGGGCCAAAGGAAGGAGAAAAAGGATCTGTATCTTTGGCGAGGCAGAGGGACCTAGCTGGGAGGATGTGCAGCAGGTTTGCATAAATAGTCTCCTTGGAGGAGCTGATGAATGAAGACAATGAGAGGGAAAGAAGGGTGGAGGAGGAGGATACGGTGGAAGAGGAAGTTGAGACGGTTAGTAAACATGAAGTGAGATAAAGGTTGAAGAGGTTGAAGAATGGAAAGACAGTTGGGCATGATGACATGAGTGTAGAGGTATGGAAGGGTCTAGGAGAGAGGGCAGTGACGTTTTTGATGAAACTGTTCAACGTGGTCTTGGACAGTGAGAGGATGCCTGAGGAAAGGAGGGAAAGTGGACTGGTACCGATCTTTAAGAACAAGGGTGATGTGCAGAGTTGTAGCAACTACAAAGGGATAAAGCTGTTGTGGTATCTTCAGTTCTTTCCGGGATGTGGCACCCCTACACAGTTTTATGTGTCCTGTAATAAAGGAAACAGCAGAGCGTACTCTAAGGCCACGGTTACTGTTATCAACCACGGGCTCTGATGGAGAACTGATTCTGCGTGTACGTTACGTAGACTCACTGTCGTTATTCCCATAAAAATCAAATAAATCTATGTCAGAAGAAAATAAACACAAAACATGGAATCATAAAACTTATGAAAACTTACTTTACCGTCTCACCCACATGATATGATCACACATTTGTGGGTATCAGAAGAGAGGCTAAGAGAAGAAGTAACGGAGGTGGGAGTGCATCAGGGATGAGCCTGAGCAGCTTCTTGTTTGCCGTGGTGATGGACAGACTGACAGATGAGGTCAGGCAGGAATCTCCGTGGACGATGATGTTTGCAGATGACACTGTGATCTGTAGTGAGAACAGGGATGAGGGGGAGGAAAACCTGGAGAGGTGGAGGTCTGAACTGGAAAGAAGAGGAATAAAAGTCAGTGGCAGCAGGACAGAATACATGTATGTGAATAAAAGCGAGGCAAGTGGAACAGTGAGGTTACAGGGAGGAGATGTGGAGAAGGTCCACGAGTTTAAGTAGTTAGGTTCAAGTGTTCAGAGCGACTGGGAGTGATGTAAAGAGGTGAAGAAGAGAGTGCAGGCAGGGTGGAGAAAAGTGTCAAGAGTGATCTGTGACAAAAGTGAAAGGAAGGTTTACAGGAGGGAAGTGAGACCAGCAGGGTTGTTTGGTTTGGAGACGGTGGAACTGACCAAAAGACAGGAGGCGGAGCTGGAGGAGGCAGAGATAAAGACGCTGAGATTCTCTTTGGGAGTGACGAGGACGGACGGGATGAGGAACGAGCAGGTCGGACGTTTGGAGACACAGTCAGAGGCCAGATTGAGATGGTTTGGACATGTTCAGAGGAGGAACAGAGGATATGTTGGTAGAAGGATGCTGAAGATGGAGCTACCAGGCAGGAGGCAGAGAGGAGATTGATGGATGTGGTGAGAGAAGACATGAAGATAGTTGGTGTGAGAGAAGATTCAGAGGACAGGGAACGATGGAGGACGACGATTGGCTGTGGCGACTCCTAGAAAAACCTTGTAAAGCCAAAAGAGGAAGAAGCAGATTTCTCAGCTAATTTTAAACGAACACTGATGGTCACAGTATCTTTGGGCACAAATCTAAATGTGTTTTATTGGGGTTTTATGTAATAGACCAACATAAGAGGCAGACACACTCTCTGATTTTAAGAGTAGGCTTAAAACCTTCCTTTTTTTTAAAGCTTATAGTTAAGGCTGGCCTATCTAGCCCTTAGTTATGCTGCTATAGGCTTAGGTTGCTGGGGGAACACTCCATGAGTCACTGAGCTTTCTTCTCTCCCCCCTCTGACTCCGACTCCTTCTCTGCTCCTCTAAATGTCCATATCCTTACACTAGACTCCGACTCCTTCTCTGCTCCTGTAAATGTCCATATCCTTACACTAACGTTACTTCTTCCCCGGATTCGTTGTGCTTTACCATCCTGCAGGTTTTTCTAGGTCGCGGTGGGAGGTGCTGCTGTGGTCCTGCCTGATGCCCCCTGGCCACATTAGGAAAGGAGATCCTGTGACTTGGATCCTAGGCTGGATTTCCAAGTGCAAATCGGGACCCACAGATCACAATGGCTTCTGGATCAATAGACTACACCTGCTTCTGGACCACTACACTTCACATATCCCTGGATTTACAGATTCTACATACTCTTGGACTCAGCAACACTCAGATCTTCCTACATGGAGTACAATGACTCCTGGACCAACAGAGTCCACCTGCGTCTGGATCACTAGACTTTCCATACATCCGGATTTATAGAATCCACGGACTCTGGGACTCATGGATGTTTTATACATTCTAAATGAACTGTTGTTATCATGTTGTTGTGTTCTGTACAAGTGACATTTATTGCACGTCTGTCCGTCCTAGGAAGAAGGATCCCTCCTCTGTGGTTCTTCCTGAGGTTTCTTATTTTCCCTGTTTAGGGTTTTTTAAGTTTTTTCCTCACCCGGTTCAAGGGTCTGAGGGCAGAGGATGTCACATCTGTACAGTTTGTCAAAGCCCAGTGAGATAATGTGTAAATTGTGATTTCGCTCTAAACAAATAAAATTTGATTTTGATTTGATAAAATAGTATTTTATCAGAATTTTGAAGTTACATGGTTTTCATAATTATTTACAAGTAAAAATCAGCAAAGTGTTGAGTGCATATTTATTCACCCTCCTGCACAGTGAGACCCCTGAGTAAAATCCAGTGTGACTAACTGCCTTCAGTCCCCCTGTGTGTCATTTAATGTCAGCACAAATAAATAAATATACCTGTTGTGTGAAGGAACATGACAGAACAAACAACATCACGAAGAGCAGGGAGCTCAGCAGACAGTGGAGAAGTTTAAAGCAGGCTTAGATTATAGAAAATATAATAAAAAATATTAAGTCCATTAAAATTCCATTTGGAAACACTACAGAATGTGGGAAAGTTCAAGGCGGGTGAAGTCCTTTGCAAGGCCCTGCACGATATTTAGTGCAAATTCAGGCGCACTGCTGCCATATTCTGTCAGCCCCTCGGGCTCTGGCCGGCATGATGAGCCAACAAGCTCAGGCTCCTCCCCCTCAGGTGTGTGTAAGTGCGTGTGTAAGTGCATGATGGATATAGAAAGTTTCATGACTGACGAAAGAGAGATTACACTCCTGTGTGGGTGTGTAGGACACGTGACTATCCAGAAACAAATATTTCTTGAGGAATTTTCCACACAGACTCCTAACCACAATAAAGAGTGTCAAGAATTAATAATCTGTGATGTTCCCCTTTTACTGAAATTAAATACGCCAGTCAATCAAACTTTGATGCTTCCTATTATAAGTTTTTGAATGAATTATATTGAATAATTTCTTAAAATGCAAATTTAAAAACAGCCGAGAGAGGTGGCCCAACAATCCTTTCCGTGTCCGGGCCGGGTGAGGTTTCCCGTGTTCAGTCAAATTAAGCCGCAGGCTCCACTCCTGGTGGTGCCCTTCCGTCAATTCCTTTAAGTTTCAGCTTGATTTGTTTGGGGAGTCATTTGTCCAGAGATGAAATGAGTCAGACCAAACATTCCTCAGTCACCCCTGATGTGAGCCATCAGCTGCTAGAGCAAAGCGAGGAGTGTCGAGACTCTGAACTATGTGGAAGAGGGTCAAGGTCAGGCAGACTGATCTAAAATTCGGTGAACAAAGTGGAAGTGTTGAGAATTTAAAGTCGACATTTAAAGCAAACGTCTAGAAAATGGCTCATATGTCTGAACCGGTGAAACTGGACTTCAGAATCATCTTCAGTTACAAAGAAGTTCTTCGTGTCTGCGCTCATCAGCTCAGTGCAGCTATCAGGATCGGGACTCTGAAGAGATTGTGCTCTATTCGTGACTTTTTGACCTTTTTCTCAAAGCGCAAATTGTAAAAACATCTTAGTCCTATGATAATTATTTCCTCTTGCCCAGCCCTGATCCTCTTCTGAGGATCCAGCTCGAACATGTCAGCAAGCCAATACGCTCTTCTTATGAATCAGTGAGCGTTTAGTTGATGCCCCGAAAACGTTGGAGGCTGTTGATGCTGCAACATCAGCTTTTCAAGAAAGACAAGTTTGGAGGGACGTCAAGCTGACAAAATTTCTCAACTGAGGAGCTGGAGGAAACAATGTGAGGCCCTTAGTGTGACACTGATGTGTGAATGACACCCACACCTGCCTGACCTGCTGCCCAAGACAAAGACCCTGTTTGATCAGCCAGAACTACCACTGATGCGACGCGTCTATTTGTCCACATGTCCACATGTGAAGCCCTCTACTGGACCGTATGTGTACTGCTCTCCTCCACACATCATCGTCATGTTTTCACCCGCTGACGTTCGCCAGAACATAGCCAGCCAATCAGGACAAGCCTACAGACAAGCGTGGACGCACTAACATACAAAGAGTCATGACCTCTGCCCATTCAGCTGTCCTGCCCAGTCTTAAACAAGCAAAATGGGAATGTGTTGGGTCTGTAATGAGAGGACTCCATTTGTGCTTTAGAACACAGGTTACAACATAACAAGAATATTGTTAGAAAAATCTAAAAAAGTTAGATTTGGTCTGATTACAACTACATCAGAGTGCATCATAATCCATTTATGCGGCATTTACAGGAGTGGGAACTGCTGAGGAGGCCATCTGGTGGACAGTTTGAGAACTGCAGGTCCGAGGACAGGACTGTATTGAAATACACACTGAAGTACACACTGAAGTTCACACTGAAGTACACTCTGAGGTACACACTAAAGTACACACTGAAGTACACGCTAAAGTACACACTAAAGTACACACTGAAGTACACACTGAAGTTCACACTGAAGTACACACTGAGGTACACACTGAGGTACACACTAAAGT
>KV751421.1:270701-304388 GCA_001698575.1 Mola mola
CACACTGAAGTACACACTGAGGTACACACTAAAGTTCACACTGAAGTACACACTGAGGTACACACTAAAGTACACACTGAAGTACACTCTGACGTACACACTGAGGTACACACTAAAGTACACACTGAAGTACACTCTGACGTACACACTGAGGTACACACTAAAGTTCACACTGAAGTACACACTGAGGTACACACTAAAGTACACACTGAAGTACACTCTGACGTACACACTGAGGTACACACTAAAGTACACACTGAGGTACACTCTGAGGTACACACTAAAGTACACACTGAAGTACACACTGAACGATAGCAAACTTCATGGAACGTAGGTGCTCTGACAGTGCTGTATGACTGAACACAACGCGAGCAGAGTACGCCGTGTCAGAACCGGACTCTAGTGACACAGTTTCATTCAGTATAAGAGGAGTAAAACATGCTGGATTGTGTAGTTCAACCACCAGGTGCTATGGCCTCACTTTAAGAGGAGGCCTTTCGTCTTGCCGCACTGTAGCATGAACGCAGCGGCGTATCCATGGCTTTTGTTCCCCGATTTAGTTCCATACAACTAAATCCACATTCGGGTGCCTGTAGGTACATTTTGGTTTGCAGTAGATGAGTCATCATCGACGCCAAAGACAAATATACTGAAATATAATTTGATTACTCATGTCCCAATGCTCCTAAATCACTAAAACTAAAGAATAAAATACATAAAGTGTCTGAAACACATGACATTAATAAAATGAGAAAGTAAAATGAGCATTTCCTCTGCAACAAGGGTTCAGTGCTGCTACAGCCTGTTAACAACTGCTGGAAAAACTCTCTTTTTTACTCCTTCGAGATCGTGACCCTTCGTTCAGACAGAAGGAGAGGAAATGTGTAACAGGTGGGAGTCATCTTTTAGAGTCCAGCGTGGGAACTGCTCTAACTCTCCCGTGTGCAGGGACAGCGAGTTAAGATGAGACTCACCAATCAACCTGCCGGACCACGGAATAGTTTGACTCAGAGAGTTCCTGCCCTTTAAGGTGTTTGAAGAATGACACCAGAGAAAAGGATGAAATCAATTGTACAAGAGCACGAGCACGATAAAATATTCACATCCTGGCTTTGTTGATGTGGAAATATCCCATTTTCCTCAAACACACCAAATGCAGACTTGCTGGAAAAAATACCTTTTATTTAATCTTATTTGTACAGCCCAAAAGCACAAATGACAATTTGACTCCGACAAACTGTATAGATGTAACCTACTCTGCCCTCAGACCCTGAACCAGGTGGAGAAGAACTTAGAAAAACCTTGGAGAGGAAAAAAACAAGAAACCTCAGGAAACACCACAGAGGAGGGATCGTTCTTCCTGGGTCGGATAGATGTGACTCAGATGTCACATGTACAGAACACAACAACATAACAATAACAAATTCAGGAGAATGTTGCTGATACACGTTCAAATATAAGCCGTCCATGAGTCTGAGAGTTGGCGGAATCAATAGATCCAGAGGCATTTGAAGTCTACAATGACCTCACGCACATTGTAGACTCCTGGAGTCATCGTAATCCCCAGATCCGGGTTGGTGCTGGGCCATCCAGACTAGGATCCAGGTCACAGGATGATAAGGCACAAAGACTCCTGGGAAGAAGTAAAGTTAGTGTAAGGATATGGACATTTAGAGGAGCAGGGGGAGCAGGAGGAGGTTTGGTGTCTCATTCATTACTCATACAGTCAAACTCATGTGAGTGTGACGTATTAACCTTGTGAAAGTTCAGCATCCCAACTCACACACACACACACACACGCACGCACACACATACTCACAGACACACACACATATACTCACACACATTCTAGCACCCTTAGTTAGTCAGTTCACTAAACAGTCACACTTTAAGGCAAATATATATATATATATATATTAAAGGAAATTCATGATCAGGCGTACATGGAGCTGAATTAAAAATTACTATCAATTTGTGAATAAAATTTACTGACAAGTGCAGAAAATTGTTCATTGTTACAGATACAAACAGACTGTGACTATCACACTTGGAGAGAACAGATTCAAGTTTACCTGACGGCTGCTCACAGTTACACTTGACAGTTACGTCTTATTCATGACTGATGTTTGTATGGCTTTAAAGGAACAATATGTAGCGCTGACGTGTTCAGAATAGGTACTGCAGTCCCAATTCAAAACAGGAGCACAGAACAAGGCTGAAACTCTCTTTTTGAAAATGGAAGATGCCCATTTCCATCACTGCAATTGTCAAATGAGCTCATATTTCAACATTGCATGATTCCTTAATGTCTGTCCAGATATTAAGGTCCTTTAATGATTTAATAAAATATTGTTCCTTTAAGCTCCAGAAGTCAGATTGTTAAGAAGAAAGTTGACTAAAGAAAACATGAGTCAAACTTTAAAACCTGAACATTCATGCTGAAAATGTCACATTTTCAGCATGAATGATGGTTGTTTAATAACGAAAACAACTCACGACATTCCAAACTACTCACATCTTCAGTTAGCAGCAGAATCAGCGCATGTACTTTCATTTTTATTTACTCAATCATTTTCACTTTTCTGTGAAGCCTTGAAGGGTGACTTGGGAAAGCAAATATACCTCAGAGGCCAAAATACTTGTACGAGTACTTGTTAGTGAACAACCACCTCTGGACGTATAACGTGGTTTTCCCAGACAGGACAGTCCATGGCTAGCAGTTTAGCATGCTAACTTTAGAAGATATCTCTATGGTAATCCATAACCACTTCTGTTTCTTCACATTTTGTTGGAGTTAATTGCTTTTTGTTAACATTTAAGACTTAAATTGTGTCCATTTCTTACAAACGGCCCTTTTCATCCTTAGTCGAAAACCTGGATATTCAGATTAAACTCCGAATTCTGCGTGTTGATGGCCTTAACTGGGACATTTGCAGGGAAAAAACATGATCCAAATTGAGGCCACCTCGGCAGATTTATTTTTGCTGAGTGGACAAAAGTTGAAAACCGTTTCTGAAGGCATTTGATGATGGTTTGCAATTAAATGTATTAATGTGTCACCTCCTTTCACATTTCTGGCACAGCCAGCCAGTAATCTGGGCTCCAGCAGAGGTTTTTCCCGCAACAGCTGACAGAGATTTAGAGAAACACGCCGACTGTGTCGCCGGCACAGTTTTCACTTTGAACAAAAGCTAATGATGTCGGAGGGAAATAATGAGATCCAGTAACACGACAGGGTCAGACTCTCCGCTGTGCCCTCTCGGGTAAATTTGTCTTAATCCCTCCGGCGTGTCTCTCAGGCTGCTGCGCGTCTGGATTACCAGCCGAGCCCGCCGGGCACACTGGAAAACAAAACTGTCACAAACGCAAATACAAATAAAGTGGAAACAGGCGACATCCCATCCGGGTGGGAAACTGTTTTATCGGCACGTAGTTTGTTGAGTTTTTACCGCAGGTGATGGCAAGAAACAATCAGGTCAAAGCCACATGGCTTTCGACTCCTAGCAGGCTAACAGAGCTAAACAACACCACGCTAGTGTGTTTACAAAGACATTTTGATGTTCAACAGGTCAAATCTTTAACGTATTAACAGTCTTAAATCAAGAGCAGGTTAACAAGTCACAGTTAAATCTAAGGGCCCACTCACACCAGGCCGTCTGTACTGTATCCAAGCAAGTTTGACCGGTGTGAGCGCTCAGTACTGTGGTGAAGCATGGCCCACTTTCTTGGCCCTGGCACGGTTGGAAGAGGTGTGTTTGGCCACGGTACGGTTAGTTTTTTACAGTGTTCCGGAGGTTTGGAGGTGATTTCAGGTGTTGAATTGGCATTTGGCAGCTGTTTGACTAGAGCATGAATATGAGGTCCAAGGAGATGTCAGTGCAAGTGAAGGGGGCAA
Organism: Mola mola; assembly: GCA_001698575.1. Taxonomy (NCBI): domain Eukaryota; kingdom Metazoa; phylum Chordata; class Actinopteri; order Tetraodontiformes; family Molidae; genus Mola; species Mola mola. The sequence continues at coordinate 274,597 of KV751421.1, forward strand.
CATTAGGCAGAAAACAATGTAAATCCATCAGAGAGAGACGGGAAACTTTAGGAGTGTCCAAATCAACACTTGGACACTAAACTGAACTGATGACATCAACAACATTTAAGGCTTGGAAGAGCATGAAAACAACTGGGGTGGATGATGGCACAATTACTTCATTGGTGAAGAAAAACCCCTTCACAACAAGTGAAGGAGTCAACTCAAGAAAATGCTGGAGAAGATCACTGCATCCTTATCAAAGTCCACAATCAATAGACACCTTCATGAATGTAAATACAGTTTGGAAGAAGGTGCAAACCACTGGGAATATTCAGGAACAGGAAGGAAGATAAGAGTTCGACAGAAATCATCTAAAAAAAAGCCTCCCAAGTTCTGGAATCAGATTCTTTGGACAGATGAAACCAAGATAAACTTGTATCAGAATGATGGAAAGAGAAGAACAGCTGACGATCCAAAGCACTACATCATGTGTTAAACATGGTGGAGGACGTGTTATGGGATGGACATGTATGGCTGCCAATGGAACAGGCTCACTGCTGTTTATTGATCATGTGACTGCTGACGGAAATATCAGGATGAATTCTGAGGTGTATAGAGCTATACTGCTCACTTTCAGCTAAATGCTATGAAACTGACAGGACGGAGCTTCGCAGTGGAGATGGATAATGAACCTAAACATACTGAGAAAGCAACTCAAGACTTTTTGAAGACAAACAAATGGAAAAAATTCTTTGGCCAAGTCTACTTTCCACTGAGCGCTCACACGAGTCAAACAATCTGGATTTTTGTGGGTGAAACATGCTTGGGCTTAGTATGTATGGCCCAGAGTAGGTGCGCCCTTGGATGTCTATCTTCCTATACGTGTACATCAGAGAACCAACGAAAAGTGTCAGGATGCTTCCTGATGTTGTCAAGCCATGAATATGATGATAGCTGTATATCAGGGAACCATGCCTGGGCCCAGCTGGGCTCAGAGCAGTGTGTGTGTGTGTGCAGGTCAGTGGGGAAGGCCGGAGGGGGGAACAGTCATGCTTTGGCTTGGTATGAAACAACTGGGCTGATAAAGACAGGAAGTATAAATTAATTAAAGACACAGGAGGAGGAAAACTTCTAGAGACGGGATGATATACAATATATGAATCCAATGTGTGAAATGTTTTGTGTTCTGAAATAAAGAGTGGCAGGAAAGGGAGAACCCGTCATGGCTAAAACAACAAATCTAATGGTGGCCTGCATTTGTGTCATTTTTCTCACTGCAGCAATCTGAGTATCTGTGTTTTTGTGTATTTCTTACCCGCTAAGTTTCATAATCAGCCATGTGAAATGTTTCCTCTCAGGCAGGAGAGTCTCGACACTGAAGCTTATGACAAGGTTAGTCATGGAGTCCCACAAGGTTCTGTGCTTGGACCATTACTATTTACTCTATATATGCTTCCTGTAGGTAAAATTATTAGAAAGCACTCCATACATTTTCACTGTTATGCAGATGACACACAACTATACTTATCAATGAAGCCAGATGAAACCCATCAGTTAGCTAATCTACAGTCATGTCTTTAGGACATTAAAAACTGGATGTTTCATAACTTTTTAATGTTAAACTCTGACAAAACTGAAGTCATTGTGCTGGGCCCCAAACACATTAGAGACTCATTATCCAGCAACATAGTTAATCTGGATGGCATTGCCTTGGCCTCCAGCACCACTGTCAGAAACCTGGGTGTTATCTTTGACCAGGAGCTGTCTTTTAAATCACATGTTAAACAGATTTCAAGGACCACCTTCTTTCACCTCCGTAACATTGCTAAAATCCGGCACATCCTGTCTCAACAAGATGCAGAAAAACTAGTTCATGCGTTTGTTACTTCCAGGCTGGACTACTGTAATTCTTTATTTTCAGGTTGCCCTAACAAAATTTTAAAAACTCTTCAGTTAATCCAAAATGCAGCAGCACGTGTACTGACCAGAACTAATATCAGAGACCATATTTCCCCCATACTGGCTTCTCTGCACTGGCTCCCAGTTAAATTCAGAATAGAATTTAAAATCCTTGTCCTCACCTACAAAGCAATTCATGGTCAGTCACCATCTTATCTTGAACAGCTCATAGTACCCTATCGCCCATCCAGAACCTTACGCTCCCAGGATGCAGGGTTATTGGTGATCCCAAGAATTTCCAAAAGTAGAATGGGAGGCAGAGCTTTCAGCTATCAAGCTCCTCTCCTGTGGAACTATCTTCCAGTCTTGGTACGGGAGGCAGACACACTCTCTGATTTTAAGAGTAGGCTTAAAACCTTCCTTTTTGATAAAGCTTATAGTTAAGGCTGGCCTATCTAGCCCTTAGTTATGCTGCTATAGGCTTAGGTTGCTGGGGGAACACTCCATGATTCACTGAGCTTTCTTCTCTCCCCCCTCTGACTCCGACTCCTTCTCTGCTCCTGTAAATGTCCATATCCTTACACTAACTTTACTTCTTCCCCGGAGTCGTTGTGCTTTACCATCCTGCAGGTTTTTCTAGGTCGCGGTGGGAGGTGCTGCTGTGGTCCTGCCTGATGCCTCCTGGCCACATTAGGAAAGGAGATCCTGTGACTTGGATCCTGTGACTTGGATCCTAGGCTGGATTTCCAAGTGCAAATCGGGACCCACAGATCACAATGGCTTCTGGATCAATAGACTACACCTGCTTCTGGACCACTACACTTCACATATCCCTGGATTTACAGATTCTACATACTCTTGGACTCAGCAACACCCAGATCTTCCTACATGGAGTACAATGACTCCTGGACCAACAGAGTCCACCTGCGTCTGGATCACTAGACTTTCCATACATCCGGACTCATAGAATCCACAGACTCTGGGACTCATGGATGTTTTATACATTCTAAATGAACTGTTGTTATCATGTTTTTGTGTTCTGTACAAGTGACATTTATTGCACGTCTGTCCGTCCTAGGAAGAAGGATCCCTCCTCTGTGGCTCTTCCTGAGGTTTCTTATTTTCCCTGTTTAGGGTTTTTTAAGTTTTTCCTCACCCTGTTCGAGGGTTTAAGGGCAGAGGATGTCACATCTGTACAGTTTGTCAAAGCCCAGTGAGATAATGTGTAAATTGTGATTTCGGGCTATACAAATAAAATTTGATTTGATTTGATTTGATTTGAAGCTACAGCAGGTGATTAGTAGGTGACACAAGCGTTCAGGTAACATTCCTGAAACATCCCAGCCCGGTGACAGCCATCCCGCTAACACTCTGCAGCTGTCGTTTGGCATCTTTAACTCATCATACAACAGGAAGCCATATTTAAAATCTACATTATTAAAAAGTACCTGTATTTTTCTATGAGAGAAACACATACTGTACATGTTGAATATTCAGAAACCTTAATTAAGCTCAGTTTTGCTCACATTTTACAAACCTGAAACAACAGGGGACAAAACTAGAAGTGCAAACGGTCCATTTTCTGTGAAATCTGCGTAGACAACCATAATATATGGCTGTGTCCAAACAAATCGTTGTCCCCTCAGCAAAAAGCAAATGTTTTTTACCTGAATATTTGTGCTGGAGTTTATGTTGGTGACCCTCCTTCGGAACACTACCGTGGTTTCACGTGGTCACACTGGTCACGGCTGTGATGTGTTTTCACAGGTCAGAGTTTAAATGGGCGCGATGTGAAGCAAGAGCGTGGGACACTTTGTTTGTGTGATAAAGTGCAGGATGGACACACATAGCCAGTTTTGACACTGTTTTACACCATTTTTCATTATCTCCCACAGTTACCTCCTTTATTTTGTGTTACTCACCATTTGGCCTCACTTTAGACTCGTTTCCCAGATATGTGATCATCCAAAACTCTGTCAAAAATGTTGAAAAATAACTTTGTTGAAAGTGAAAGTTGGCCATATAAATACTATTTTAGTCTGTGTGATATTAAAAAGTATGGTATTCATTTTATTTCTGCTAATAAAAGTCATTTTCTGGTTTGAAATGTTAACATTTAAGCACTATACTCTTTGCTATAAGCTATAAGCCAACATTTCTAGTATATCTCAAAAAAGTATATGAATTTAACTGATTATTCTAACATTTTGATGCATGAAAAGTTCATTTTACATGTATAATATGTTAACTTAAATCACTGCTGAAAGATTGTCACGATTGTACCGATGAGATTGACAAGAAACTCAAACACGGGACTAAAGGCTGGAATACAATAGCAAAAAGGATGAATTAAAACATGAGATAAACTACAAACTCAAAGCCAACAAGTAGCTCGACAAACACCCATAATCATGACAAAAATTATGAGTCACTCGTTTGTGAAAACCCAGTGAGATAATGTGTGAATTGTGATTTTGGGCTTTACAAATAAAATTTTATTCACTGATCATCAATTTATTCATTTCTCTATTGAAGGTTTAACAGAAACATTTCATGGCATAAATCACCACGAAAATATACAAAACAACATGACACCAGAATCCCACTAAGCCATCAGATGGATACATCTGCCCAACTGTCAGCACCTGCTCAACAGGCCCAACAACTTCATCACTCAACAGGGAACAATGCATCACTGAGCTAAAGGTCTGCTCCTCCCATAACATCTCCAGAGAAAGTAGAGAATGAAAAACACAGCAATGAACACAGCTGACATTCTTATTCAGTTCAGTTTCATGAACTTTCCCACCTATCCCAGCATTTTTTTTGCAACATGTTCTTCCGAAATGAGACATATTAAAAGCGTCCACATCCTCAGCTGTAAAAATGAATATTCTCTCTCACAAATTCATTAATTGAATTATCAAATAATTTGCAGATGATACCCTGTTGTACCTGCCGGTGAAATCATGCAGAGTTGGTTCTGTTAAATTGTATTGCTGATGCTTCCTGCAGGTGAACCACAACAAAACTAATCTGCACACAAGTCATCCTCCGTTGACAATGCCCGAGGGCCTCTGTCACTTCATTTAGCATTTGATAAACATTACGAGCTTTTTCCATCTACGATCCATCGCAAAGTTAAAGTCATTCCTGTCAGTTAAAGATTTGGGAATTCGTGAATCAATCAGGGAGCTCGATGGACTCATTTTTACATTTCTTATTGTTTTGACGGCCGAGGAGCCTCAGAAACTCACTGATTTGAACATCTGGCACGTTCTTGCTTATAAAGTATACAAGAGGTAATCAGCTAATCAGCTAAGAAAAGGAATTTGGTCAAAACAGCATCATTTAGCATAAATGGAAAGAAAAGGTGGATGAATAAATTAAGTACTGTACACACTGCATAGACTGGCACCGGTTTACATTTCAGAGACACTCACGCCCTCAGAACTGTCGACCAATCACAGCTCTCTATTCCATTCCATATGCCCATCCGACTGTACGACTCCTCCTCCGGAGTGGACACCGATGCAGCACCTTATGAATGAAAGCATAACAGCAGTTACTGTGCACAGTGTATTGTTTTACCATTAACTATACATTTCTGTATTATTCCACATATTGTTTTTTTGTTGTTTTTTTTACCTTAAATAAAGCACAATTTTACAGTTCTTTAATTACTTACTTATTGCCCACAGACAGGAAAACGCTAACAGAGCTACCATAGTCACATGTTACAACAGACACTGCAAATGTACGTTCTGTCAGAGTACTTTACACTTTACGCCGTCATTTTTGTGCTTTTCAGCGTATCTCGTCCGACGGTTCTGAGTGACCCTGACTGCCCAGTGAGCCATGAAAGCCCGTCTGGAGAGAAACTGGTGACAGGTGCCTTGAAAGTCTGCGGCTCAGGCTTCACCAGGCCGCCGCCTCCTCCTAACGAGGTGAAATTAAGTTGGATTAAAGAGTTTGTTAAGACACATGACCCGGTCGGATAATCCCTTGAAAGTGACCCAAAAATTCTTTTCCAGGCCAAATGAAACCAATCTCATTCACCTGCACCTCCCTGCACAAACACTGAGCCAAACCGGTCCTGCTCCTTTATTTTCCACTTCCTCGGGTGTGGTGTGGCTGTGATTCGCAGAGTCTGATAACACATCTGACCATGTTTCTCACGCAAGGAGCGCCACGGCCTCTATAAGAGCCGGAACTGGGCCGGCAGAAGCAGGTCTCAGGCGTGTCCGGGTCCCGCACACACACACACAAGCATGGGTAAGACCGATCTGCTGCCTTTTTTTTTCTGCTGCATTTGTTCAGTGTTTCTACTATATCAACGTGGACAAATGAGACGGATGTTCTGCTGGTTTATCGTTTTCTTCCCTCTAAATGTCTCTGCTGCTACTCTGAAAGAAACGGTCTGGACCGCCTCCTCGGGACTGTTAAATCCACACTCGTGTCATCAGTGGTCTGATTTTTCGTGCTTTATTTTTATATAAACCATTTGAGAATTGATCATTTCTTGACTGTTTTATTAATGATCAACCATGTTTGAGTTGCAGACACACCTCTCGGTTTATCAGAACTCTAAAGTTTATGGGCCTGTTCTGTGACTGTGCTATGCTTTATATGATTAATAGATTACTTATTGAGCGGTTACAGACGCTCATCTTTATGGTCTGATCATAAAATAATCTATGATGCTTTGCTAAATGATCTGTCGCTGCAGTAAAGTGACATGTTCCTGTTAGAACGGACCCGCTCACTTCTCATCTAGTGCCATCTTCAGGCCAACATGACAATCCAGAGTCTCCTACCATGCTGAAGCTGCCACCTGGGCCTTTTTTCAGGTCAAAGTGGGACATTTGTGACCTCTGGACACAGTTTCCCCGCTGTTTTATCAAACAAAACTCACGGTCAGAGAATGTTTGACCGCCTGATTTTAATTTGGATTCTTCTTTCTACGTAATAATTATTAAATAACATGAATCGATATTAGTTATTACTCAGGTCAGTTTTCCTAGGTTAGTGTACAATATTAGACAGAGTACACATTACTCATGAGCTGAATCGATTTGTCAGAACCTGGATACTCTGACCACTCCCATTAACCAACCCATCAGGTTTGTATACACAAGGAGGGGGGAGCTAATTGGACACAGGTGAGACACGTGAATGTCAACAATCATTAGGGAGGGAAAACAACAACAGGAAAAAATTTTTCTCAACTTGATGGACTGTTAGAGTAACATAAATTGGGATAGGACAAGATGAGTATTATTGAAACAGTTTAAATACTGTATGATTTTTTTTATGTTTACATGATTACTTTGCTTCTTACTATATACCGCATTTTTTGTTACAATTATGTTATTTTGTTATGTTTTCATATAAAATGAAAGATAAGTTGAGACACCAGGTGAAAAACAAACCTTCAAAATAAAACAGAAAATACACTAAAACGGAACATCAGCATTTGCACGGGTGTATTTTCGTGAAATTTTTGAGCCTAAATAAACAGGAAATATAACTTAAGCTGACGTTGTCTCTTTAACATAATGCGCCTTTATTTTATGGAGATTGTTTGTCAAAATGCTCCATGGAGTTTGTATTTATATTTTTAATTCGACTTTGCGTGTTTTTGTACTTCCACATTACTACCATTCCTAGCTGTACTTTTACTATGTTAATGCTAATTTAGCAAATTTGCATGCTAACACACCTAGCTTGTTAGCTGCTATGGGCTGTCCTCTCTTCTTTGACCACTTTCTTCGGCCATCTTGTTGCATCCTATCATACTTTCACTGTTTAATCATAAAACATTTATTTGTTAAATCTAAATCTGTATGTGTGTCTCCAGCAGCTCAGAAGACGGCCCTGATCGTGTACGCCCACCAGAGTCAGGTTTCGTTCAACGCGGCGGTGCGCAACGTGACAATGCAGGAACTGACTGAGCAGGGCTACCGGGTCATCGTGTCCGACCTGTATGCCATGAACTTCAGAGCCAGCGCCACCCAGGACGACATCGTCGGTGATCTCGCTGTCTCACGCTCCGTAGTCAAGTCAAAATTTACTGACCAAAGTGCTGTACAATTATTGAAATAAACATATTATCAATGATCCCCAATTACACAAGTTTTCAATAAATATGGGCTAAGATCAGATAGAGTAAAACATCATCATCCCTCAGTTAGTGTACTGTTAATCGCTGTAGTGAGGAAACACACTTATCATGATTTGAAACCAGTACAACCACACTCGCCAAACCCAACCTTCGGACTTCCTGTTTGTGGCTCTCTTCCCATTGGTTCGTTTTGACGGCGTAAATCTGTACTTTAACTTCAGCACAACAACATGAGGCCACAGCACTATTTTCAGCAGTGGAGTAAACCACATGTGAAGTTGTGCCTGGATGTATCATGTCCAGGTGACCTGAAGAATCCGGAGCTGTTCCAGTACGGAGAGGAGACCATGCACGCCTGGATGGAGGGCCGCCTCAGCGACGACATCGTCGCCGAGCAGCGCAAACTAAAGGATGCGGAGCTCGTCATCTTCCAGGTCAGAGGTCACACACGCAGAGGAAATGACAGACAGCTGATGACCTACAGACACCTAACAGGATCAGATCTGGATGTCTACACAGCTTTAAAGTACAGAATTATAACAGCAGGATCTATTAGAGAATATTAACATTGTGATTTGTTAAATACAAGCAGAAAAGTTATGAATTTTCTCTTAGCACATGGACACGAGGCCTGTGTGGGGCGTGGATGGGCTTTTTTCCCGGGGCCACGCCACATAATTAGGTCAAATATCAAGAAGTTTATGCTGACTGACGCTGATTGAAACGATAAGTTGTTGACATGGAAAGTTGATATTTGCAAGTTTGGCTGAACTGAAGGAAGAAAAGGAACTGAGCTTCCTAAAATCAAATCAATCACATCCATTCCTTGTCCATGCTGTTCCTTTGCCTTTGCCACGTCAGGTCTTATGATTTTGTATGATTTTCTTCTTCTTTTCTTCTACCTAATGTCCTCAGTGTGCGTCTTTGGTTTGTGTTCAGTCCTGAAACAACACAGCGGACGCCCAAACAACACACGGCAGTTCAGCACTCGCGTGTTCATGATGAGCAGTGAATACGTGAACAAGAGTGTGATGTGTTGTGTCTCTGGCAGTTCCCGCTGTACTGGTTCAGCGTGCCGGCCATCATGAAGGGCTGGTTGGATCGTGTGCTGACTCAGGGCTTCGCTTTCTCCCTGCAGAAGATGTACAACCACGGTGTGCTCAAGGTCGGTGTGGAACACATAAAAAAATGGAGACACCAGAGTTGAAACAGTCTCATTACTCTTTAAAACCTCCACCTTTAGGGAATATACTAACATTTGATTATGGTTTATTACACGTGATGTAAAGACATTTCACTTCCATTTTTGTAAAGTATTTGGCGATTTTAACTTGTTAGGATACAGAATCAGCTGGACAATACATTTCTCCACTCTCCGTCCATGTTCCCAGTAAAAAAATTTACCAATATAACATTTTATCTGATTTTCTGTCTGTTTTGTATGGAGGCCATTTTTCAATTGCAAGAGGAGCTGTCAGTTGTTTGACTTCTGTGATTTAAATCAGCTACCTGAACCTTTTCGAATGATAATTTAACACAGGACATTATATTGCCTCAATAGAAATGTTAAAGAACCTGAGAGAGAAAGGCCAGTAAAACCTCACTGAATGTTACTTCAGCATTTCTTTTTATCAGGGTCGGTAAAAATTCAAGGTTACTGGATATTATTACACAACTACATTTATCTGGCAGTCACTTTCGCTCACTGTTCAGATTACATTTATCTTCTTATCCAGTAACAAAACATACAGCTCCGGATGTGTTTGTGATTTTTAATGTAAGAAACTGAGGGACTGACTGTGAAAATGAGAATGTAATAATTCATCACTGCTGCCGGGTAAATTTAGCTGGTACAGCAGCTCAAGACAAGCAGTGAGGACGCTACATGAGCAGTGCCTGTGTTTACCTGAAAGCATGCTGGATTTGAAAAAAAAGTGTATTTTTGTCTAAAAGGAAAAGAAAGCCATGTTGTCCTTCAGTACGGGAGCGACACAGACGATGTTCCAGGCCGACGGCATCAACGGGGACATCAACATCACGCTGTGGCCTCTGCAGGTAAGCGACGCATACATACAGCTTTAGATAAGTCCTTCACTGCCAACACAGAGATTATTTATTTATCTGTAGACAATACTTTAAAAACAGAGACAAAGTCCTGTCCAGGGTCAGGAAAACATGACACAATGAAAACTGCTGCGTTAAAATGCCACCAGACAATAGTTTGATTACGCGATAAAAAAGATCTCATGGCACCCAATGATCCTAGGAGCTATGTTGTCGGGGGCTGTTTGCCCCTGGTAGGGTCACCCAAGGCACATTGGTCTTAGGTGAGGGGCCAGACAAAGCGCGGTTCGAAGACTTCTATGATGGTGAAGAACAAGGACTTGTGTACCCTGCCCGGAGGGATACCGGGACCCCCCCCTGGAGCCAGGCCTGAGGAAGGGGTCCGTAGGCGAGTGCCTGGTGGCCGGGCCTTTTTCCATGGGGTCCGGTCGGGCACAGCCCGAAAAGGAGACATGGGTCCGTCCAAATGGACAGGAGGAGCCATAGAGGTCCGGTGCTATGTGGATCGGGTGGCAGTCAAAGGCAGGGGCCTTGGCGGTCTGATCCCCGGTTGCTGAAGGTGGCTATCGGAACATGGAATGTTACCTCTCTGATGGGGAAGGAACCTGAGCTTGTGCGAGAGGTTGAGAGATACCGGCTAGATATAGTCGGCCTAACCTCAACGCACAGTTCTGGTTCTGGAACCAGTCTTCTTGAGAGGGGTTGGACTTTGTTCTATGCTGGAGTTGTCCCAGGTGAGAGGCGAAGAGCAGGCGTGGGCTTATTAATAGCTCCCCGGCTCTCAGCCAATGTGTTGGAGTTTACCCCCCGTGGACGAAAGGGTTGCTTCTCTGCGCCTTCGGGTTGGGGAACGGGTTCTGACTGTGGTTTGCGCCTATGCGCCAAATAGCAGTTCAGAGTACCCACCCTTTTTGGAGTCCTTGGAAAAGATACTGGAGAGTGCCCCTACTGGAAATTAACCAACAAAGAAGACTTACTACAGTAAAAGGAGTTTTTTGTCAGTCTGCTGGACGTTTGTCCCAATTGCCACGTAGTTGTCCTGCGTGCTTGGAGAGGGAGGGGCCAGCGATGCAGTGCTGCATTCTACTACCTCACCACTAGATGCTGCAAATGTTCACAGTGGTCCTTCAATAACCTGTGTTGGTGTGCAGTTGCAAACCTGTGGGTCTCTCATGTATTCTTCTCGTGTCTTTCAGAACGGCATCCTGCACTTCTGTGGATTCCAGGTCCTCGCCCCTCAGATATTCTGGTGCCCGTCTCACTCTCCTCCCGCCGCGCGGACGGCGATGCTCGACGGCTGGCAGGCCAGACTCAAAGGACTGATGACAGAAAAGCCTTTGACCTTCGCTCCCTGTGAGATTTTCAACCTCAGCTTCCAGGGGGGGTTCCTGTTACGGCCCGAAGTCAGGAAGGAGCAGGAGTCGGAGCCCTTCGGCCTCACCACGGGACACCATCTGGGGAAACCGCTGCCACCCAACAACCAAATCAAAGCTCCGCCGGCGGGGGACAGCGACACCACAGCAGACTGCAGGGTTTAGGACTATCACCTTATTCGCATATTCATTTTATTATTGCTTTTTTTCACTGAAGCTGCAATAAAACTTTTTTGACAACAATGAATTGAGTTTTTATTTAAATAAAGAACAAGCACTGTCACAAGCAGACCAAGGCTAAGGGTTAGACCATACTAGGACTTCTTCTTGAGTGCCAAATTCTGCCAAATGAATTATTATTATCAATTGACAAAGTGCCACACATGTTCTCTAATCACTGGGCAGTACCGCTGCCTCAGAGGCCCACCAAGGAGCCCGGTGTCTTGCCTCAGAATAGCTGGTTTAAAGTGTTTTCCTTTGGTTGAGGGGTGTTGAAATGGACATTTTCTATTTACTATTTCTCATATTGTTTATACTACATAATGAATTAGACAAAGTGCATTTGCTGGCAAAAATGCATGTGGATGCTAAGTGCCGAAATAAAATTGCTGAAAGTATTTGCTGCTGATTTGCAGAAATGTGAAATATAGAACCAAAAAATTCACGGGCTACACTGTGAGCGGACATGAAACTGTGGCAGCACGTTGGCTGACTGCAATTAGAAGCTAAAAAGTGAAATACACTGTTCAAAAAGCTATAAGCTAAACTTTAAAAGTGTCAAATACACTACACAAACAATCTATGGTAAATAATTGCCTGAAAATGTCTGACAGAAATAGACAGACAGAAGGGGAGAAAAACTTTGTCTTTGATGTCACATAAAAGAACCCATCTTAGAAGAAATTCACAGGTCATAGCAGCGCCATAGAAGAAAACATCAGGGAAAGAAAGGAAGTATATAATTTAAAAGTATAAAAGGAGCAACACCAAAATATTGTCACATAATTGAATATTTTGATAGGTGAGTTTCAACAAATGAAAAAATGTACAAGGAAGAATGTGCCAAAAAAAAAACGCCAGAGGAATTTCAATGATAATAAAAATGAAGAAACACAAATAACCGTATTGTTGACAGCATCCACACCAGTTAACCATGACCTTAACTACGTGTTACCTCACACTCTGGTCCTGTTTATAGTCTCTCGCAGGAGGCGGGCTCACTTTTGACTAACGGGGAATCATGTCAAGACGTTGCCATAAATCTGCAAATTCTCTCTCAATGGCAAAATGTAGCGAATTAAACTAAAATGGGATACTAAAGTGTCCACTGATATGTAACACAAGCGCGAATAATTTGGCTAACTTTAGGTGTTAAACATCAGACCGCTTTGTGTTTACCTCTTCGTCCACCCCTGCTGCAGAATGGAACCCTCCGTGGATGATGTCAGCATCGGGGCGGTGCTTGGCAGGCTGCTGAAGACGAGCTTGTTTGTTGTTTTGACGTGCGGACCGGTTCCGTGTAGGCCTCGAGATAAACAAAGAAATCCAGCCTAAAGAAGCCCTTACAGTAAAGACAGTCCAGTACCCCGGACTCGTGTTGTTCACCCGCCGCATCGAGCGAGACGAGAGCCCGGACACGGCCAACATGAAATGGATGTTCAAAGAGGACCACTCGTTGGGTGAGCAGGGAGGAAGGAGCTCTTATTCTGATGGACGACTGATTAAAAAATGGCTGGCAAGTTAATTTCTAAAACCGAAGCTGTTGTTTCACCGCTGTTTAGTTTAATAAAAACGAAATATTCAGAACACGAGAGTTTAGAATCCTCAGGCCGGCCTGTTTGCGGGGGTTTAAGCTAGCTGTGCGGTGTCAAACATGTCCGTAAATGTTAATGACATCTAATGTCAGCCTCATCTGGCCTCCGTCCGCCTGAAATCTGACCGTTTGCGCCGGTGTGGATGAGCAGAAGATCGTGTGTCTGTCCGCGGGGGTCCGACCTGTTTTCAGGCTGATGGTGGAGACATGAAGCGGACATGAAACCTCCGTCCTGCTCCGAGTCCTAACCAGCAGCTGGAGAACACAGCAGGGTTATTGTTATTATTATTATTGCTGATATATAGTCAAACTGTAACACAAACATCCTCATCTGGAGGCCTGAATGCGCCACCTGGTACAGTCAAAGTTGTTCAGGCAAGAACACTTTCACTGTCATTTTTAATCTTTGATATTATTTGTTATTAATTATTCTTAACATAAAAACAAACGAGAAACAAAAAGTAAACACCCTCATCGCGTGTCCAAAATTATAACTAAAGCAGATTTGCACTTTTAAACCTGTGAAATTATCCTCTCATATTTGTAACTCCCTGCTTTTACAGCCCAACAAATCGTTTTATTGAGAAATAAGTACGTTTCTGTGCTTTAAATAATAATAAACACAGCGGACGTGCTGCGGGTGAGCCATAAAGTGGACTTTACAGGTGTTCCCAGGTGAAATTTAAAAGGGCTAAAATAAAGTGAGAACACGGCCGACAGTTGGCCTCAGTCCACTGATGTAATCGTTTGTGACAGGGCTGAGACTACACTACCCATAAACCCCTCTGCTTCCCATAAAAAGAACGTTCCTTATCCAAACAGCGGCTGTGACCCAGTTTCATCTTGAGCGCCAGCTGCTTAAGTACACACCGTTTTAACAATAAGTCGTGGTTATTTTAATAATCTGCTGTTTATTTTTGATCTCTTACTCTAAAAATAAATTTGAGGGCAAATGGTATAAAGTTCTGCCATGTTTTTTATTCAAACAACCATCTAAAACCCAAATTCAGCCAAAGGAAGCAGTAAAAGGAGGCAGATGAACCAGGAAATATTGGCTATTTTTAATCAAATTATATTACATCAGTTTATCAATGATTGTCCTTTCCATCAAATAACTAATCAATTCAGCAACCGCAGAAGCTAAAAACCTTTTGAGTTGATCAAATAATGAAATAAAATTGTAGATGTAATGAGACTAGGAAAAATCCCTTTAATCTTTAAGTATATACATTTGTTTAATATGTTAAAAATCAGATAAGAGTTCGGTTTCAGGTGTTGATTCCTCGTGGGTCAATTCTTACACTTGATTATTGGAGATAAGAAAGAAACTAAAGATTTCTAACTTTGGTCAGGAAAAGCTTCTCTGCAGATCTGCCACAATTGATTGATCAATTGATTGAAAGTTTGTTGCCTGGCAGCTTTGATAATCGATTAATTGTCCTGTTGCTGGTAGAGTCTTTGTAATTTAGACTGTTGGTTTGACAAAAGAAACAGTTTGACGATGTAACTTTCAGAATTTATTTTATGGTTTACAGGTTACATATTGAGTCCTGAAATATTTGGCAGGTTAATATAATGAGAGCTGAGTCATTATTTTCACTATTAAACATTTGTCCAATGGTGAAAAATGCTTTTTCAGAGCCCATCAGACGTTTTCATATTGATTCTTTACTCCAACCAACAGTTCAAAAATTCAGACTCTTCATTTACTGCCAGAGATGAAAAAAGAGGCCTTAAATCCTGACATTCAAGAAGCTGGAACCAATTAATGTTGGACATTTTGGCTGAAATTGTCGATTGATTTAAATCAATCAGCTTTAAATATAAATGAATGCGGTAGTAAGTGACAGCCATTAATAGTCATTTATGCAGTACTTTTATATGTATTCCTACTTTAAATGCCACACCTGTGCTGGTCTCAGAGGGAGTTCTGTTTCTGACCTGACGTTAGCAGCTCCGGGCTGCCGACTCACACCTTCCATGTCAGATTATTAATCTTTGTCTGTCCCACTGAAGAAAACCTCATTAATACACTGTTGCTTTTGTGCTCTAGAACATCGATGCATAGAGTCGGCCAAAATCCGCAACAAGTACCCTGACCGCGTCCCGGTGAGTGACCTCTGTGTGCCGTGTAGGGGCCGTCGGGGCGGCAGTGCGCCGGCTCTAACGGCGTCTCTGTGTGCTCGTCAGGTGATTGTGGAGAAGGTGTCCGGCTCGCAGATCGTGGACATCGACAAGAGGAAGTACCTGGTACCCTCTGACATCACAGTGGCCCAGTTCATGTGGATCATCAGGAAACGCATCCAGCTGCCCTCAGAGAAGGCCATCTTCCTGTTCGTGGACACGACGGTGCCTCAGTCCAGGTGAGCGCCGCAGTTTACCGCAGTTAGATAACTTTAAATGTTCACGCTTTTAATTGTTTACATGATTTATTGAATACGTTCATCGAGCTGCCAAAATGAGTAAATTAGTAGCCAACTATTTTCATGATTACTATGAACACCAGAACAAAGCCAGTGATGCCTAAAACAGCTAAAATGACAGAAACCACATTTGGAAAAAATTAGTTTGAGGAGCACTTTGAGTTTTTTGTTTGGCCCGTCTGCTAAAACAGAGGAGGTTTGTGGGGTGTAATGCAGGTGGCCACCAGGGGGCGATCCAGATGTGTTTCGCTGTACGGCAGCTCTCATGTTGTCACTTTTAGCTGATCATCAGGGGTGTCTTTTTTTTCCCTTGAGTAACCTCTGGCAGGTAACTTGCCTGAAGTCTTTCTCCTGTCAAATGTCTGTGAGACGCAGAAGTTTCAGAGGACTGATAAGCTGATTAACTCTGTTTCAGCATCACGATGGGGCAGCTGTACGAGAAAGAGAAGGACGAGGACGGCTTTTTATACGTGGCGTACAGCGGCGAGAACACCTTTGGATTTTAAAAACGGGAAGCGAGTGACACCCACACCCACCCTCATCCAATCACAGCCCACACTCGGCCCCTGGAGAAAACCTGGGGAAGCCCCGCAGAGATACAGCGATATGAAGGTACCAGAGAGACGGACAGACGGATCACCTGACTGGATAACCATCAAAGAGAGCACCGGCGTGTTTGTTCGGGCCCACGATGCACCAGTTCTTTAAAGATTCATAGATGAAGTTGTGTATAGTGTTTCTTTCAGTTATTATTCATTTCATACTGTGATTCGAGTGTTTCATGAGCAAGTTTTTTTTCATTTTTTAAATTATACGTGTGAATGAGTTTTGCTTTTAGTTGCGCTTTCCTCTTTGCAGTAAATATTTAAAAAAAAGTTTAATTTTAATTATTTGAATCAAAGTAGGATGACCTGACCAATAAAGATGAAAATTAAACCTGGTGTTCTTCGTTTGGTTTAATGAGCTTCTTCATGTGGAACATTTGTATATAAAAAAAAAAAAACCTGAACTGGTAATCGTTTACTTGTTTTACCGTTTTATGTGGAAAAACTTAAGTGACTCTTATGAAAAGTAACAATTATCTCACAAGTTATTTCCATTTTCTGCTGCCTTTTGAATAAAGTAAAATCCAAACTTGTGGTCAACCCTGATTTTGAAAACAGGGTTTGTACCTCAGGTAACCACCAGGGGGCGACAGAAACTATAAACTCCTCTTGATGCGGCGCCCACAAAATATCCCAAACGAGATAAAACGGTGCAAGGAATTAAGAAATAAACACAATGAACAGCACTAGACCTGAAATGAAAGAAGTGAAATGAGCATCAAAAGAATCAAAGCAGAAAATAAAGGTTGAAAAATGAAATATAGAATAAATATGGATAACTAAAAGGCATCATAATGCATTAAGGAGATGACGTCATATAAGAGCAAGCCTGTAAAAGTGAGTTTAAAGAAGTAACTTAAAAGATGGCATAATTTCTGCAAGTTTTACCTCCTCAGACAGGTGGTTCCAAAGTCGAGGTGAGTAATGGCAGAAGCTCGTTCACCCTTGGATTTAAGTCTGAACCTCTGAATTAATAATCAATAAACAACAGCACTGCGCAGACGTCTTGAGGCCACCACCGGCTTTGTTGTTTCTCCAAAGTTTTTAAAAAAAAAATCCATATTTCTTTCTGTTCCTCCTTTAAGAAACAACCAGAAATATAGAAAATATGCAAAAAAAACCCTAAAAAAAATACACAATTTTCAGAACTAATTGTCTTCTAAAGCAAAAGTCTGTGTGAACTTTCTGCACTCAGCACATCTGGAACTGTTTCTGTCTCAAAGTTCTCTTCAGTTATCTTCTTTTATATTCTACCAGGCTTCGTTCAGAACTTTAGGATTTGGGCCGTCTTTTTTATCTTCTCCGTCCAGCTGCTCCAGCACTGCCTCTGAAATATTCAGGTCTGGACTCTGACGGTCAGTCCATGACTGTCTGCCTTCCGTCAGCTTTAGCATATCTCAGCCTTTTCAGCCCGTTTCTCCTTCTGAACAAGAGGTTTCTGGGCTGCTGCCCTTCCACAAAGACTGTAGAAGGTCAAAGTGGCGACACAGTGAAGCTGCACATGCTGAGCCTGGTTCCATTATTACATTTACTTTTATTTAATCTGCACTTCACTGCTGTCTGCGCGCCGCTGTAACATCATTTTCCTGCAGAGGAATACACCGGAAACACAAAGTTGTTTGTGTGGAAAAGTACTTTTCCAGGCTGTTTTGATGATGTTAATCTTTTAAAACAAATTTCAGAGGAAAGTAGCTCACATTTGAGGTTTTTTGTGTTTGTGTTTGCTTTGTGGTCGCTTCATCCCCTCCGTCAGCAGTCTTCCGACGACCCTGCGGCATACTTGGTCTTGAACTTCCCTAATTTCATGTTCAGAGGAAGAAACTCCTCTGACTTCATCTCAAACGATCTCATACAGTTGGACTCATCGTTCTGAAATTCCAGCAACCTAATTACACGGTCTGCATTTGAAATTGTACAGGGGTGGAAGTAACGCGGCAGAATGTACCCAGAGTGAAAATACTCATAAGAACAATAAATAAAGGCGTCTCTGAGGCCTCACAAAGTATAAGTCACAACATATGCTGTGTTATATGATCCCAAGAATTTCCAAAAGTAGAATGGGAGGCAGAGCCTTCAGCTATCAAGCTCCTCTCCTGTGGAACTATCTTCCAGTCTTGGTACGGGAGGCAGACACACTCTCTGATTTTAAGAGTAGGCTTAAAACCTTCCTTTTTGATAAAGCTTATAGTTAAGGCTGGCCTATCTAGCCCTTAGTTATGCTGCTATAGGCTTAGGTTGCTGGGGGAACACTCCATGATTCACTGAGCTTTCTTCTCTCCCCCCTCTGACTCCGACTCCTTCTCTGCTCCTGTAAATGTCCATATCCTTACACTAACTTTACTTCTTCCCCGGAGTCGTTGTGCTTTACCATCCTGCAGGTTTTTGTAGGTCGCGGTGGGAGGTGCTGCTGTGGTCCTGCCTGATGCCTCCTGGCCACATCCTCCTGGCCACATTAGGAAAGGAGATCCTGTGACTTGGATCCTAGGCTGGATTTCCAAGTGCAAATCGGGATCCACAGATCACAATGGCTTCTGGATCAATAGACTACACCTGCTTCTGGACCACTACACCTCACATATCCCTGGATTTACAGATTCTACATACTCTTGGACTCAGCAACACTCAGATCTTGCTACATGGAGTACAATGACTCCTGGACCAACAGAGTCCACCTGCGTCTGGATCACTAGACTTTCCATACATCCGGACTCATAGAATCCACAGACTCTGGGACTCATGGATGTTTTATACATTCTAAATGAACTGTTGTTATCATGTTGTTGTGTTCTGTACAAGTGACATTTATTGCACGTCTGTCCGTCCTAGGAAGAAGGATCCTCCTCTGTGGTTCTTCCTGAGGTTTCTTATTTTCCCTGTTTAGGGTTTTTTAAGTTTTTCCTCACCCGGTTCGAGGGTCTGAGGGCAGAGGATGTCACATCAGTACAGTTTGTCAAAGCCCAGTGAGATAATATGTAAATTGTGATTTCGGGCTGTACAAATAAAATTGATTTTATGATTTGATTTGATTTGTTCCTGCAAGCAGCAGCAATGTCAGTCTAGCAGGTTGGTCCAGACTGAAACATCTCACCCACTTTCACGAGGTGTGTATGCGTCCACGCCAGCGGCAGCCATTTTGTTTACGGGTTGTCCCGTCCTCCAGCCGGACCTCCAGATGTCCTCGTGAAGCCGCTAGGTGAAAAACACCGTGAGGGCTTTTCCTCTGAACTGATTACATGGTGGAGGTCACGGGTCAGAGGTCAAGGTCACTGCAGCCTCATGTGGGCCACACTTGTGAAAGAAAAACAAACCCAGATAGAAGCCACTGACAATAGGCTTTGATCAGTAGGCTGTGACCTTTGGAGGTCAAAGGTCATTGTCTTTTACTGTCTGCTTTGTGGCAGAGGCATGTAATCAGTTCTGTAATAGATCTTCAGGTAGCTTCGGTTTACTTCCTGACTAGACTGGAATGGTTCGGGATACGCAGGGGAAGGTCGGGAACCTCATTAGGGAGGTTACTGTCCAACGATCCTCAGACACTCATCAGCTCCTGGCGGCCGACGAGACAAACACAAGCCACACTGCACCGTCGGACTGCAGAGACCTGCAGAGACGCGGGACCTCATCCTCCTGCACTCATGGACCATGTGGGGCGGTAACAGAGCTCAGTGCACGGCAGCTCAAAAAACACACAGACACAACTATTAAAGACCTCCTCTGATGAAAGTCAGGCTTTTCACCTTGTTAACGTGTCCATGTGGTGTTTTCAAGTAGACGGTGTAGAAACTCACCTTTGCGATGCATCAGCGTGTAGGCGACCTCGCACTGGTAGCTGCGAATCCGTGTCTGGGTCAATCAGGTGGCTGAATTTCCCCAATGTTAGAACTCGCCAATGTGCGGCGTACAGTAGACTAGTTTAAAAGACACAATACGACAGGGCAGGTGAGCTCCGGCTCGCTCTGGCTACAGGTGAGGGGCGGAGCTAAAGTATCACATTCTTGATCCCCGCAGCCTAGATGAGGCAAAGGTGTAGAATTACATCCAAAAAGACAATGGAAAGTTTTTTATTTCTTCAATAAAATTGAAATTTGTAATTTTTGGAATTGGAATTAGAAACTGGAATAGATGTACCTCATCAGTCTCTTTGTCTTCCGGCAGGAAACATAGCCTCTTTCTGCAGTTGATGGTGTCTGGGAAGATCCATCAGTGACGTGAAGCAGAAACATTTGGTTTTTTTACTGCATTTTCACAGTTATCGAGTCAGAAACACACAGCCGTCTGACTGCAGGTGTTTATTCCAGGCACTTGTAATAACATTCTCAGCGTAATGTGATTTCTTTTGGACCTTTGGTTCTGCCCAGCGCTGTCCGACCCAGTAATCTGCCAGACTGATAGTCAGTCGGCCCCATTATAGAGTTTATACGTTTCATATAAATACATGTACATTTTACAACACTGCATTTGGATCAAAGTACCATTGTTGCAAAGTAGCATCGCAGACTAACAGAATTGCTGCCATTGAGACTTTTTTTTATGTCTTCTACATTATTCTTATTCTAAATGTCTTCATAAGTTGCAATATGAGACGATTTTATTTTACAGGTAAATCTTGAGTTGTTTAACTACGAAAAAAAACACCACAGCTGCAAATACACGCAGTGCTGTAAAAACCACTGATTTCTCCTGGGATGTCATGGAATGGAGTCATAAAGTAGATTGGAATTGGAATAACATACTCAAAACTGTAGTAAATAATGGTACTAGAATACTCTCCGCTGCATGTTTGGGGTTCCTCAGGGAATCGCTCTCGGCCCACCTCTCTTTCTCTCATTAATTAAAGGTGATTTCTCTTCGTTTCATCATTGATTTGATGAAGTATTTGTAATACTTTCATCTGTGTGAGGGCACCTTTTTTTCCTGTCAGAAACAGCGTCGTGGCCTTTCGTAGAAACACGGGGAAGTAAAAATGGTTCAATACCAGCAAAACGACTTGCAACATCTTACAGAGATATTGACACTGTTTCCGATTTACTGAAGTACATTTAATACCAGATACTTTACACATGTCAAAGAATAATGTCTGTACTTCTGTGAACTCTACTTTTATGTCAGTCAAGTAAATAAATAAAACCTTTTTGCTTATCAAACAAACAAGTGAAGGTTGACGACTGTTTCCGGCAGGTTAATCAGCATTTGTGGTAGCAGGATGGACATAAACCAGTAACAACCCCTTAATTACTTATTACTTAATGATTAATTACTGTTTATGTGCAACCCAGGTATTGAAACAAGGTATTACATCATCGTTTCATTTCGTTTTCTGCCACTTATCCGGGTCCAGGTCGCAAATCTCTCCGGCGTGTCCTCGGTCTGCCCCGGGGTCTCCTCCCGGATGGGCGTGCCCGAAACACCTCCCCAGGGAGACGTCCAGGAGGCATCCTGACCAGATGCCCGAACCACCTCGACTGGCTCCTCTCGACGCGGAGGAGCAGCGGCTCTACTCTGAGCTCCTCCCGGATGTCCCAGCTCCTCACCCTATCTCTGAGGCTGAGCCCAGCCACCCTGCGAAGATTAGTGATTACTCACCCTTTGTGTTTAAAGTGTTGCAACATGCTGAATCATTATTTCCATTTACTAATTTATTTATGTCTGATCTTTAGTTAAACTAAACTTTAGTTTATTTCATTAGACATCGGGCAAACTCGTCTGTCAGTGCAGTGATTGATTGAAAGCAAACTTGACCAAATAAGGACTCGTAGAGATCAAAAGTTTACATCTTAAATTGCCCTTTGTGTTTAAAGTGTTGCAACATGCTGAATCATTATTTCCATTTACTAATTTATTTATGTCTGATCTTTAGTTAAACTAAACTTTAGTTTATTTCATTAGACATCGGGCAAACTCGTCTGTCAGTGCAGTGATTGATTGAAAGCAAACTTGACCAAATAAGGACTCGTAGAGATCAAAAGTTTACATCTTAAATTGTTGATTTAAGATGACCTTCGACGAAAACAGAAGTGATTATGGGAACACAAAACCGATGTGGTTTTGGTGAGTTTTATTTCCTCAAGTCTTATTCGAAAGAAGTGTACAGAGGAACATTGGGGGTTACTGAGAGTCAGCTGTTTTATGTCCATGTTGCAAACCTGGTTTTTAATCCCTAAAGTGTTAGAAAGTTCCTACGCTTGGGCCACACCGAGATGGAATCGGGGAAACGTGGTCAGAAAGGTACGAGAAGGTGTCAACATCAGCTTCATCTCACGCAGTCCCACCACGGTGGCAGATGAGACCACTGAGAGGGATATATGGGGACGGGGGGACAGAGACAAAACTGTAAAAAATGTTGTGTTTAACTGTGGACAAACTTTAAAAAGCGGAGTTGTCACTCATTAAATACACCTCTCGTTTCCATTGATGCCTTTAACAGCTGTATTGATGGTTCTAGGTAGTGTGGACGGACGCATCCAGAACGAACTGCGACCCCAAACTAACAGCAAACTGCTTTCGTAGCATCGCATGAGTGCTCAGGAGGATGTCGGGAGAGGCGGTGCACGTCGAGAACACGCTAGCAACCAGACAGATGCAACATTTCATCTTTTATCTCGACCTGCATATGGCTGGTAGTGCTTGGCCCCCATCCTCTTCCACAGGAGCGTGTTTAACAACTCATTTGAGCTCAGTTAAAGAGAAACTCAGATGCTCTTACCAACAAAGGAATACTTGCTTTCTTGACCTTTTTTTTTTAATGTTTATTGTACCAGTGTGTTTTCTTTAAGGGTTAGACTTGTGTGAAACTGAAGCCGGGGGTTCGCTGCCATCACAATCCTAGCGGACTATGAAAAGACTGGGAATAAAGGCTAACCAACTGGCTCCAGCAGATTGTTTTCATGGCAGCTGAGAACCTGGAGCCATCCTGAATGACGGATGCCAAACTGTGGAAGGTTTAAAATCCTTCTCCTGATCTGTGAAGCCCTGAATGTTCTTGCACCTTCATATCTTAATCTAATTACCCGACAACATCACTATGCTCCCGAAACGCAGGCTTACTTGTAGTTCCTAGGATCTCTTAAATTAGTCTGGGAGGCAGAGCCTTCAGCTGTCAGGCCCCTCTGGTCTGGAAGCAGCTCCCAGTTCAGGTGCGACGCACAAACACCTTTTCTGTGTTTTAAGAGTGGGGTTGAAGCTCACCTTTTTTTAAATGCTTACAGTTAGTGCTGCTACAGGCTTAGACTGCCAAGGGAACTCCCATGATGCACTGAGCTCCTGTCCCAGTAACGCTTGTTACTAACTTCACACCTTCCCCGGAGTCCCTGTGCTTTCTCGTCCCGCAGAAGCGTAGGGATCCTCCTCTGTGGTTCTTCCTGAGGTTTCTTATTTTTCCCCGTTCAGGGTTTTTTCAGCTTTTCCCCATCCAGTTCGAGGGTCTGAGGGCAGAAGGTGTCAATTCTGTACAGTTTGTCAAAGCCCAGTGAGACAGTTTGTAATTCGTGATTTTGGGCCCCACAAGTAAACTTTGATTGATTGCTTGACCCCTGTTGTGAAAACAGCTTTTCCAGACACAGAACAGTTCAATACGAACACATGCTGGAGCAACACAGAGAATATTGATAATCCATCCACATCTATCTATCCACGAATAAAATCACGATGCCGTCTTCACGGTCCATCACAGCTGGGATGTTTATGAATATTTGAGGAGTTTAATGGCACAAAACAGAGAGCTTGTCCTCAGAGGTTATGCACTTAATGTAGATGACCTCTCATGGCCCACCTGCAGTACCTGCACCACCCACCAGGGCCCGTGGACCACATTTTGCGAATCGTTGCCATAAATACTATCTAAATACTATCTAAATATCTAAATGTGCGTACTTTTACACACATTCAGGTGATTAATCAAACAATAATATAATATAATAAAGCAAAATAAGTAAAATGGCTCTGACATGCCAGGCCCTAATTGCTTATTACAAAGCAATTACCAAATAATAATGCATCAATAAAACCATAATACAAAACATTAATCAATTAATCAATGAATCCGTGGCATCGTTAGCTAGCTGTCTTGTTGTCCCAAGTCATTTTCAGTTCAAACTACATGGCTGAGTGCTGACGGGGCTCACATGTAGCGTACCAAATCAAATCAAATCAAATCAAATCAAATTTTACTTGTATAGTCCGAAATCCCAATTTACACATTATCTCACTGGGCTTTGACAAACTGTACAGATGTGACATCCTCTGCCCTCAGACCCTCGAACCGGGTGAGGAAAAACTTAAAAAACCCTAAACAGGGAAAATAAGAAACCTCAGGAAGAACCACAGAGGAGGATCCTTCTTCCTAGGACGGTCAGACGTGACATAGATGTCACTTGTACGGAACACAACAACATGATAACAACAGTTCACTTAGAATGTATTAAACATCCATGAGTCCCAGAGTCTGTGGACCATCCCTCACCAATGATCTTGCAAAGTTCCACCAAACTTCGCTCCACTGCTGGCATCCAGGTAGCTGCCGCACCTTCTCCTGCTCTCTGCCTCTTGATATGGTCTCTGATTGGCCGTGGTTACGGCTGACTCTTATGCCGATTTGGCCTGCTGGAAATCCAGCTGGATTCGATGGGGTTTTGGTGGTGGGCGACTGCTGTTCGAATGGGGCTCTGGCCCCAAAATGGGACTTTTGCACACCATCTCGAAATGTCGCTGCCAAGTCAAAGATCAGGCTGAAAGTCATCTAGTGTGAACGAGGTTTTACAGATTTCGGTGCGTTGAAGGGAAATTCTGACATTATCTTACAAACTGCACCTTTAATGTTGTCATATGGAAACCCAACTGTGTGTTCTCTCTGACGTTTTCTGCAGAACCTGGTTGTTCCTCTGTAGTGCTGAAAAATCTTAAGTAAGGCGAAAAAGAGAACAAGACACATTCCTATTTTTCCCAGTGAGTATAAAGCGGAGCGCTGAGCTCAGAGTTGTAGGTGACATCAGCTCCGACCATTCGAGACACCCCATCCAAACAGAAGCCGCCCGCAGAAACATGAGGACTGTGGTGACTGTCGTACTCATCTTCCTGATCTACATCCCGTGTGACAACTCTGCCTGTCAGTACGCCCGACCTCCTTTTATCACTTCAGTAACGGTGGAAGCCGATGATTAAGTGCGTGTGTGTTTGTCTTCACAGTTATTTCTGCGCCGCACGTTGCGAACAAGAAGTGCTGCTGGAAGATCGCCCAGGGGAAAATTTCTAAGGGCAAAGTGACGAACATGGCTGTGGACGACTGCGCTGTCGACGCAATTACGTAAGTATATCAAGAAGCTTCTTCGGTAAACAGTATCAAAAGGTAAAAGTAACTATTTGGTCGCTCTAAGTAACAATATTAGCAAAGTTTCATGAGTTACTCCATAAAAGTGAGCTAACAGCGTGTAAATAAAACAGTTTTTAACATTACAGTTAGGAACCAACTTTAGCACATTTTCAAGCTAGTAAGTTTAGAGTATAGTAGTTTAAAGTCTTTGCACAACAGGACTATTAAATCTCTGATGCTACGTGAGGTTCTGGTTATTTTGCATGTAAATATATCAGCAGCAGCACCAAGTGTCATCCTGTGGTAGAGTAGTGCAGTACAGAAGAATACTAACCTCGCTGAACATATAGAGTGAAAAAATCTCAAAATAAGACACTGTAATAATCATTTTATTTTGACAATTATATTTGAATAACTGCAGAAATATTTAACAATGAGTAGTTTGAAGGCTATCCACAAGGGGGAGCTGTTTGACTGTTGTACTTGCAGACCTGTCAGTTTTGAAGTACTTGTACAGCTAAATTTCAGATTTCAGATTTGTTCATGTTTATACATCAGAAATATAAAATAATGAAGGAAACTTTTTAATGATAGTTAACTGTATAATAATAATAATAGTAATAAATGCTTATGGAAGCCATGTTGTAGAGTGAAATGAGAACTTTTACAACAGTGTCTGAGGAACATGTGTGTTTCTGCTGTTTCTCATAGAGTCACGACTGTGTGCAACTTTACGGTTTGCTTCAAAAGTAGCCTGCGCTGGATGAAGAACATGTTCTCTGAATTCAAGAATTCCATTGGCAATGATGGACAAGTATTAGCACCTTTCAACGTCTTGAAATGTCAAAAGAAACACCATGGGAAATTGTGAGAGAGCTGCCTTAAACTGACACGGGGACCTGAAAAAACACTTCACACGCCTTCGAAGAGACCAAAACCTTCACATGAAGCGATATTTTATACTCAAATATGTACAGCTGTGTTCTAATTTGATACTTCCCCGCACTGTGAGATCTTTTGATTTAATCTTTATTACTGCTTCTGTACAATCACTGCTGTTCCTTTCTCAATAAAAGCTTGAATTTTAGGTTCAATCTTCTGCTCACTTTATTATGAGACTCAAACTCTGAGACGCGGATGTGTGATATCGGTACTTTCAAAAAAAAAAAGTATTTATTTAAAAGGGAAATGCCCAGACTGTGAATACAGCAGAAAGTACATTTACACATGTGTTGAGGTACTTGTACTTCAGTATTTCCGCTCAAATTTAGAAGCACATATTGTAGTTTTTAATTTAAAAAATGTAACTGTTTCTTATCTATTGATTTGCTCCATGTGATAAACACATAAACACGTTTCTGCTTCAGCACAGCTGCTCACTTACATCAACATTTAGATAATTGTGGAAATTTTGAAATCTGCACACATGACAGCTCAAAGTTGGCATCATTCTCTGATCATTAACTGAAACTTCAGAATGTGCATCCATCCACAGCACAAGTGCTCGCTATGTTCTCAGAAATAAAATATTCTAATTACGGGCTTTACTCTGCTATTATTTCAAAAGGTTTGAAGTCAGCGATGAAGACAGCATGAAGAGAGCATAAACAAACAACTCGGGCTGTGCTAGTTGTGGAGATAATTGTAAAAATATGAGAGCAACATGCAGAAGTTCAGCGGGGGGTCCAGAAGAAGGGCTGGGCTGGTTTTTGTGGTGGTGTGATTGGTAGAAATCTGATTATTTCTAAACGTTTCATGGTTTATAATAAACTCTGGATCACAGAGCTGGTTCAGTGTTTGGGGCTCAAACTGTAGACGACAATGAAGAGAGTCACGTGATTCTTGATAACTCAGCTATTAGTTGCACAAACCTGAACATGAATATTGACAAAACCAGTTTGGTTGGGCTGGATTGTTACAGGAACAGGAGCTCTTCTTGTTTTGTTGGTATTTAGGGAGAGGAAGTAAACAGCTCTGAGTTCTATCAGCAGTTGGTGCAGATTTGACTGAATTTCTAACACAAGAGACTGTTTGGGAAGGTAGAGAGCAGCTGGTTGTTTCACACTGTGCTGCCACCTCACAGTGACCTTTGACCCCTAAAATCTAACCAGTTCATCCTCGAGTCAGAGTGGACGTTTGTGCAGAGTTTGAAGAAAATCCCTCACATTGTTCTTGAGATCTCACCTTCAGCAGAACGTCCTGGGCGTCATTTCTTCACCCAGAATCGAGGACAGCCGACGCTGCAGGTGGGCAGAACAAGCGCTCGGTGTCTCCATTGTTTCCAGCTGGAGCGAGAGTGTTTGAAGAAGTTCGGGAGGGACTGAAAGAGGCCCTTAAGAACCCCCATCTGTGTCTTTAAACACAGTCACAACAACAGATGTCAGCGGGAGGAGAGCGAGCTCGGAAAAATGTGCCACAAAATGGCGTCTCCGCACGAGGGAGAGCCGTGAAAACCCTGCGGCCGTTGTCACACGGTGAGCTCTGCTGCACGTGCTCACGTCCTCACAGTGCTTCATCAACACTAAAGCAATAATAAGCATTCCGAGCACACGTTCGTACGCGCCGTCCGCTAACACGTGCTGATGAGCATCCAGGTCAGGACGAGGTCGATGCTCCGTGATGGAGGGTTTTTTTCCTTTCGTTGTACTCGCCCGACCGTCTGGCCAATCATCGAACGGAAGTCTGCGCGGTGACTTTTAAACCGAGAAGGAAACTATTAGGTGTGAACGCGACCTGAGTTACCACGATCAACTGTTTGAAAATGCTCATTACTGCATTAACAAATGTTAATTTGTGTACTTTTACTCCGAGCGTCGGTGCCACCACATCAGATCCTGTTTCAGCACAAATCATGAACCCGTTCAAATCTTCTTAGTCACACTGGTACATACAGAGGCGTCCCTCCCGCAGCCACTAGGGGGCCCCAAATGCCTACATCCCGTGCTAGCCTGACCCAAAAGTGCGTTCTTTGAGCCGGACATTATCGTCTCCTGAGTAAGTGGTGCTTTTTGCAGCGGGAGGGCTATAATTAAATATTAAATATTCTCTTTCTACACAGGGACCCCGGATGTCCCCGTGTAGATCTCCGTGAGAACTGGAGCAGATTAGATTTTCAGCATTAGCTGACATCAGATTTGGCCACCAGGTGGTGTAACACGTAATAAAAAAAAAAATTTTTTTTTTAAAACTGAAAATTTTTTAATACTTTGTCCATTCGTCCAATCAAGAATTATGGCTCCTGAGCTGTCGTGTCAGCAAGATTCAGCAAAACCATCTGAGGATGGATGTGAGGGAGGCATTTTTACAGTAGATAACGAGCCTTTCAATCAAAAAACAGACCATTCATTTCAGCCACATCTGCATAATGTGAACTGATGAAACGTCCCGATGACGTCCTGCTTGTCGCCTGGGCATCGCTCTGATCAGCTGATACATCAGCTGATGGCCAGATCATAACGTTGCGTTCCTCCTCCGCGATCATATTCGTCACGTAAAGAAGTGCAGAACACAAGCAAAGGAGCAAAACACTTGAATTTTATTTAGAAATGCCGGGAAGTTTTCTGCACATTAAAGGGACAGTAAACATTTTACACATCGTACTGAAGGTTTCTAAATTGCCGTCGTGTCTTCGAGGCTGCAACGGAGACCGTTTTGTCCCTGTGACTGCTGATAATGCGGCGGGACGAAGCATTTCACGGCACGCCAACGTCCAGAACGTGAGGGAAGCCGACAGGAGGTCAGGTGTCACCATCTCTAACAGGATTAGAGCTCCTGTCTCCTCCTGCTCCGTCAGAACGCTGTGGGTGGAAGCCTGCAGTGATGGCTGTCTGACCTCGGCCCGTCGTCTTCTTCCCCGGACGGCGCCCTGAGCTCGGAGATCTCCTCCGACACGGCGGCCGCTTCCTCGTCTCTCTCCTCCTTCCACACGCGCTCGTAATCCTGCTTGAGCTCCTGGTACGACCGGGAGAAGGTGTGGAAAATGGAGGTGGCGGGGAAGGCCATGATGAGGATGCCGCTCAGGATGCTGGTCAGCGCGACGATCTGCCCGGGGACGCTGCGCGGCACCATGTCGCCGTAGCCCACCGTGGTCATGGAGATGATGGCCCACCAGTAGGAGGCCGGGATGCTGCTGAAGCTGTGGTGGGGGTGCGTGGCCGCATGCGGCGCCAGCTCGCTCTCGGCCAGGTGGACCAAAGGCGAGAAGA
>KV751421.1:304760-334754 GCA_001698575.1 Mola mola
AAGAGGGTCACGGCCACGCAGACGAAGAGCAGCAGCAGGCCGAACTCGCGCATGCTGCGCTGCATGGTCAGCCCCAGCGTCTGCAGGCCCAGCGAGTGGCGAGCCAGACGCATGACGTACAGGATGCGCAGGGCGCGCAGCAGCCGCAGGATCAGGCTCAGTTTGTCCAGGTAGCCTCGGCCGGCGCCCACGATGGCGTCCTCCGGGGACACGTCCCTCGCGTCCACCACCAGGGACACGTAGTACGGCAGGATGGCGACGGCGTCGATGATGTTGAGGGGCCCGCGGGCGAAGGCCAGCTTGCTCTGAGCGTTGACGAAGCGCAGCCCAAACTCCAAGGTGAACCAGGCCACGCAGATGGACTCCACCACGAACATGCTGCGGCACTTCTGGGAGCACTCGCCCTGCAGACACACAGGAAGGCCACAACACGCTTTCAGGGGGTGCACGCGGCACTTCTCGGCGCCGCGGAAAAGCCCGAAAAAACCCGTTTCCGCCCGGCGGGTTCGGTTCAGTTCCCGATCGGAGTATTAGGGCCAATTCTGAGGCAGCAAGAATTAAGTCGAAATTCAACCAGAGAAAAGTATTAAATGAATGAGCTTTTTTCTCGTTTATTTATTGTCTTTACTTTATTGTCAAAACCTAAAGAAAGAAAGAAACTCTTTGATGTGATCCTAAAACTTGTAACAAGTCGATGCCAACAACAAACAAGAGGAAATGCTGGATGTCCTCCGCTGTTTCCTTTGTTTGTTGTTACGCTTTGAGGGACACGGTGTCGTGTTTCTACGACGTCTCGCTGCTTACGTAGCCGTCGCGCTCAGGCTGCCCCGCCCACCAGGTAATGGCACCGGCCCCAAGTGTGCCGAACCGAACCGAACCGAGCCGAGCCGAACCGCGCTGCCTGGTGGAAACGTGGCGCCGTTCATGCGACGTCTGATTTGGCGTCGTAAAGCTAAAGCTAAAAACTATGTTTCCAACTGATCCAGGTGACAACATGGTCACCGATTCACATTAACGGCTTATTTCACGTTACACGTGATCAAAAATTCATATCCGATACGCAAATCAATAAAACAATTCCCACCTTTAACCAAACAATGACTTTTGCCACCATATTTATGCGTTTATGACAACATGCGTTATAATAAAATTACCTCCAAGTTGCCGGGTAGTTTTTCCGACACGAGAACCTCGGTGTGAATTCCCATCGGGAACTGTAGCTTACGACAAACCTAACATCGGTATCGGCCGGGAAAATGTGACATCGGTCGGGTTCTAATGAAGAACGGTACCAACTTACAAACGGGCTGAAATTCTCTATTGATGTCACAGAACTTCTTCCTCTGGACATATGAAGGTATTTGCCCGGAGTGAAGTTCGTAATTGTAAAGCTGATATCGTACATATTTAAGCATAAACAGCGCCTGAGGGGATTTTCTTTTTAGGTCTAGGATAAGTGAATAAATAAAAGTAGCATGTTGCTGCGCCGCAGCCGTTAGTATTTGGACGGAGGGTTCTGGGTTCTGTTCCTGGCCGGGTCGGGGCCTGTCTGGATGTTCTCTTCGCTCTCTACATGTGAGTGTTCTCCAGTCGGACAGAGGCTTTGATGATCCGTCATGTGCATTATGGGTAATGTAGGAATGTAGCCTGACGTCCTGCCAGGTCCCGATGATTCACGTCAACGTGTTGTGAGCTTCGATGACAGCCGAGCTGCTGGATTAAACCATGTTTGTGTGTTTGATGAGCACAAGCTGCACGAGTGGGTGGAGATGAAGCTGAGGAGGCTACAAACACCAGCTCCACCACCTGCACTTCTACAGCCACGGATTTGTTCATGGAAAATAACTACAAACGTGCCAGTGATGAAGTGATATTTTGGGGTTTTAATCAACGCCAGCAGAGATGCAAATAGGACCAAATTATTGTAATAAAGGGCAACGCACAATAAGTGAGACATTCTTCACACATAACTTTAAAATGTAACAATTTAAGTCTAATGAAATCTTTCTGAGTTCTATTTTAATGCATTGTTCTCTATAACTGTGCTTCAGAGCAAATTAATTTACCGTTTTGTCTTCAAAAAATTACATTCCTGATGCTTTAAACATGTAAAAAGCTTGAAACCAGCCGCCGACGCTCCAAATGATAACGCCTACCTTGTTTATCAAGAATTCAACGCCTCT
This sequence comes from Mola mola, assembly GCA_001698575.1. Taxonomy (NCBI): domain Eukaryota; kingdom Metazoa; phylum Chordata; class Actinopteri; order Tetraodontiformes; family Molidae; genus Mola; species Mola mola. The sequence continues at coordinate 306,944 of KV751421.1, forward strand.
TCACAGCCAACACTTTAGAAACTTACACGCTGATTTGCACACAAGCTGTTGCCACACTTTCAAAAGAGAACCGGTTGTAACGTGGAGCCATTAAAGTGGAGGAAAATAAATCTATTTCCATTTCATCCGAGCGAGAGAGAGAGAGAGAGAGAGGCTGAAGGGCAGCACTCAGGAAGTTCTGATCAATACTTTTAATCTCCACGTCTGGACGCCAAAGGACCACAGCTCCTGCAAATCAGTGAATTATTCGTGATGGAAACAAATGAGGATGAACACGATCTGAGCTTCCTGCTGGGAAGCATTTTAGTGTTTAAAGCCAAAGTCAGCCCACGACACTACACAGTTAGCTATAAAACTACTGCAGAAACATTAGCTTATTCAGTGTCTTTACAGTTATTGACTCAGAAACACACATTTCGAGTGTTGTTAGAGGCGAAAAAGTGACTTATTTCCAATGTTCCTTCCTGCCCATGTTGGGTTGTTCAGGCTTGGTAAGCTAATTTTTGATGTTTTTGACACTCAAAGTTCTTCTTTGTCTTCAGTTAAAAAAAAATACCTGAATACTTCTTTAAATACTTGTTTCCATTTTTGAAGGATTTTAAACTTTATCTTGACTATTGACGGTTTGATTAATCGGAGTTTAGAATTAGCATCTACAGACACAAACCTCAGGGGTCATTTTTGCGTCTTTTTTACCATCTTTCCAAAATTACAAATACAGGGAGAAAGTGAGAAAATGGAATATTATCAAACAATAAACTTACGAACGAGTTGTCTGTTCCAACTCGAGCAGGAAATGTTAGCATGAATCGCTAACACCTGCAGTAAACCGAATGATTTACATGCAGGTCACAGTTTGTCATGTTCGGGGGGTTAAGTGTATTTCATGATTATTTCCCTTTTTTATCATTGTACTATTTTTCTAGTTCATTTTCTGCCTCTAATGATGTAATGTTTTTGGTCTGGTTTGTGTGTTTACCTGTTAGCGGCCTATCGTTCACAGTCAATCTTTTTCCCGCATGTTCCCATCATCAGTGACTTCAACTGAACTAAGCTCTGGGCTTGACAGGTCAAGGGTCAAAGGTCGAGGTCAGAAAAATTCCCACTTGTGAACACTGGGCCAAAATTTCAAACAGTCTCACTCAACCAAAACTCAATCAATTAGCTTGTCATTTAAACCACATAGTGTCAAGATTTAATCCTAAAATAAGTTTGATCTTGTAAGGTTTAAGGTTACAGTTTTTTCATTGTTGCAAAAACAATCACTAAACTTAATGGCTAATTAAAAAAAACAAAAAAAAAAAACTTTTTCAATACACAGATATCTGAAAATTTTTAATCATTTAATCGAGGTGATAAAGGTTAATGTCAAAAAAGGCAAAATTAAATGATTAGGAACAGAGGATTTTTTAAAAAAGGAGAAGAAGAAGTTTTCATCAGCTGAAGAGAACTTCACTGACGGTTGTTCAAAATCAATCGATCAGCTGCGTTTGAGTGCTTCTGTCTGTCGTCAAGATGCCGCAGATTCATAAATCACCATCACTTCTCGTCGCTTTGCTTTGTTAAACCAAACAACGTTACGTTCACTTTAACTCTGCTCAGTTCATCACGACTGTCGAGCCGAACACAACGACCAACGTTCGACTTCACATGGAAACAGCTGCAAACAAAACCGGCTTCCAGAACTAAACCCAATCTTGGCTTTGCTTTCGCCACTTAGCCACTTTTACAAGCACACGTCCACATGTGTCTTCATTCCTCATCCATTACAGTTTTTCAGCGCCTGAACTCACCATGACTGAGCGTTGATTTTCTGCAGTACTGACACAAACATCAGAGGGTTTTGAACTAAAGATTTTAGCCTAGAAGCTACAGTTTAATTTTCAGCTTATAAAAGCAGGACCAGCTGGTTGCGGCCATTTTATGTTTAGCTTCTCTTGCGACGATGCTGATGGACGGGGCTGAACAGTGTTTCCGGACAAGGTCGGTGAACGTCTCATTTGCCGTAAAGGAGAAAAATCACCATCTGGCGGTAATATGCCTCCACATAGCTAATTGTCAGTGACTTAGACCTTTGACATGTGACCTCCAAAATCTAATCAGGTCGTCCTTGGGTCAGACTGGACATTTGTGCAAAGTTTGAGTGAAGTTCCTCACAGTGTTCTGGAGATATGGCATTCACAAGAATGGCCCAGACAAACGAACGGACACTGGACGGGGGAACACCCCGAACACATCGTGGCTCCTGCCCATAAAAAAAAACCCAAACATTTTTGGCCCTTTTCTTACTTTATCTAAGCTTGTTTCACACAGCACGCTCGATGCCGGTCTGCTCTGTTAAACATCGTGGAGGTGACGGTAGTAACATGGCCGAATCAACTGTCTAACAAAGCTGTGTAAAAGGCACAGAAAGCTCTCCTGGAACACAGGTTTATTAGGATATTATGGGCTGTCTGCTCATCACCAGCTTCATACGCACCCTGGTGTCTTCATCTCTGAGGTCTGGCATGGTGCTGATGCACAGGCTGATGACGGTGATCAGCACCATGACAACGGAGAGGCAGGCGAACATCTTCCCGGCGAACCCTGAGTGGGGGTTCTCCACCACTTCTCGCAGCATCCAGGTCAGTCTGCGGTAGCCCTTTTCCACCTGAGCCGTGTTCTTCTTCAGCATCGCCCTTTTCTGCCTCCATTCCTTTTCCTTGCGCTCTCGCTCTGCCCTCTCCTCCACACGGGTGAGCAGGCGGCGACGGCAGCAGCGCTCCATGTGGCCGGGGTCCACGCCCCAGTAGTCGAGTTCGTCGTGCAGCGACACGGCGCACAGCTCCCGAAGCAGGCGCAGTTTTCCCGCCGCTAGGAAGTTGAGGATGACCCTGAAGGCTGTCGGGTTTCGGTCAAAGAAGAACTCCTGGCACGTCTCGTCGTAGTCATCGCAGAGTCGTGCGATCTCTTCGGGGGTGGTGCAGAAGCGCAGACGTCCCAGGCGGCTCTGGGGGAACTGCTCCAGGGTGCTCCAGGGGAAAGTGTACCGGTTCCCACCGACATTGATGAGAACCTGCAGGGTGTGGTCGACCACACACGAAGCTTTGGGGTCCCGATGCAGCTGGGCTCGCTGGAAGTAGACGCCCTTGATGGTCTCGGTCTCAGGGATCTCGGTGAAGAAGCGGTCGAGGCTACTGTCGTCGCTGCTGATGGAATAGGTGCTGAAGTCATGGTTGGCATTGCTGATGATGGGCATCCTGGCAGCATGGAAGATGTGTTTTTCTATCGGGTTGCCAGGAGATTAGAAGGATCCACAGAAAAGCTGTGATGACCTCTTTATGAACACACAGGTTGTTTCCTGGGTCCACTACTTTTGTCATTAATTTTATCTTGTTGGTGTTTGTTAGTCTTTGAAGATGGCACAACGCTGGTCGTCCTGATGACCTGAGCCGACAGGAAAACTGCATCTCTGATATCGATGTTTGATTCGAATAGTACAAAGAGAAAAGTTACTGAGAGATCAAAGTCAAACAACCAGGACAACACAGCGATCTTTGGTACTGATCCAGAGCAGCAACAGTTTACTGTACAGCTCTAAAAGTTCCTAATGCAAAATAATATTTGACCTTTGAGCTTTTCTGTGCAAAGTTTTACAAATGTTATAATTCAGTTCTCATTCTCATTCGCTACTGATATGCACAGAAACGTGCGTCCAAAACGAACCGGCAGGCAAAATCACGGTCGGATTCGATGACGCATCAGTGCCGGCCAATTTTCTTCTCACCACCTTCTGCAAATTCCTGAAACCTGAAACTGAACCTGAAAATGATGATTTGTCAGTCACGTACCCCCATTTCTCTGAGGACACCGAAGTGAAGAGAGAAGTTCAGTCGTAAGAGACGCCCCCTAAAGGTAAGAGAGAGAACTTCACTCCAATCGAAGTCAAAATCATTGTAGGCTTACAGTAATTTAAAGACAAAACTGATGCATTTCAATGTGTGCATCATCATATACTCCATTATCTACGTCGGAAAGCAGCAGGACACAGTTTTCCCTTTGGCAGCTAAGCGATCGAGGTCCGGTGAGCTCCGTCAGCAGCGGTTTCTACAGTTATTGAAACACGCTGGCATTTCACCGAAGGTATCTATGATCGCCATGATAACACTTTGAGTGCAATTACACAATCTGTGGAATTGTATAGTCTCCTAGCAACTGGATTCCATACTGGAGAGAAAGATGTATTTCGTGAAGTGGTAGAGCCTCAAACTTCCTCCTGTAAACCTGCATTCTATCGAAATTTCTTTTTTAGTGATTGCAAAAAAAAAAAAAGTCTCAATATATGAACCTCTAAAGAAAAAATTAATTCTGCACATGTTAGACATCAGGTTAGTTATTTCTTTGCTTAAGGGCACACTCGGGCCACTCGTACCCAACTAAGGCTGCCATCGACAATGAGAAGCTGATTATTGTGGTGCAACAGAACCAGCAGCTTTAAGACCAGAGCCTGAAAACCTGCCAGGTGTGAGGAGAAAGGCCAACAAATGGCAGCCGATCAGCATTGAAGTTCTCCCTGCACGCTGCGCTCCTGCAGAAATGGATGAACCCATATTTTTTGTTGTCGTTTCCATCTCCTTTTTAGACTTTTTAGATATGCCATACTGGAATATTTACAATAAAACAACATTTAGTCATTTAATAGACTTTTTTCCATTCTTAAATAATAAGACATCACAAATGCAACACACTCCTGCGTGGTACGAAAGAACTGGGCCGAGTGTGAGCGTGACAGGAGGTGAGATCGGTTAATACAGGCGGCCGTTCACTCATTGATTATTTACTACAGCTGATCACGTTACAGCCACGTCAGCAATAGAGAAAATTCACAATATACGGAAAAAGTCAAGAATCTTGTCTCAGTTCTGACACGTCTGTGAGACGACTTCACACCCATTCACGCCTGCGGTCACGCGACTCTCACGGGACTGTGCGACCTTAAAGTCCTCCCGGTGGCAACGACCCACACAGGTTAAAAGGTTACACGGCAAAACAGTCTGCTGGAGCTCAGAATCCTCGCTTCACCTTCGTTCGCTGATTTCTTAACACGCAGTTTTTCAATGCTGGAAGTGCCACAGAAGAAAACCAATTCTCCTGTATCTTCCGTATTTACGGCACGTCGGAACTGAGGAAGACAAAGGAAAACAGAAGCCCTGACGGCCGACAACAGCTTGATTCTTCGTTGGTTTGTTGGTGAAATTGTCTTGTAATTTCATCTTCAGCTAAATGAATTCTGCCAAATGTTGTTGTAAAAGAAAGTGATTATATTATTGTATCATATTATATACAGTTAATAATTATATCGTGGGTCTTTCTGCCCTCAGTTTTGTCTTCAGCTTTTCAGTGAAAAGCTGCTCTGTTGGGTTCAGAACAGCTGACTGACTTGTTCGTTGGATAATATTCAATTTCTATCTTTAATCAATCTGCACTGTGACGCACTGTCCTGTCAGCATTTGGCTAAATGTGAGCAGAGAGTATAGCCCTATACACCTCAGAATTCATCCTGATACTTCAGCAAGCAGTCACGTGATCAAAAAACAGCAGTGATGCCGTTCCATTGGCAGCCGTACATGCTGTTAAGGCACTTTGATCACGTTTTAGTCAGAGTGAAGAAGCAATCTGGGCTCTGAAAAAGGTGAGAATCGCTTGTGAACACAATCGTTAGATTAATCAGTTGTTAAAATAATCCTTAGTTGCAGCTTTATTTAATTTTACATTAATTGCACTTGTATTTTTAATTTTTCTATTCTTTTTCCCCTGTAAATGAACGTTGGGCTTACTGACATTTACACAAACACGAGAGGGACTACGGGGCCGCGGTCTCTGCTTTTGTCTTTGACCTGATTAGTTCAGCTCCATTTAATTATCTTTGGTCCATTCGGTGCTTCTGAGAGGTTTCGAGGGTCCAGCTTTTCTTGGTGCGACTCCCATCTCATGTCCTCGGAGCTGCAGAGGCTTTGACGTCGACACGTGGAGACGTCTGGGCCGGATGGAGGCGCAGTGTGCTGCTGCTTTTGGGCGCTGAAATCAAATTATTCCTTCTCCTCTTTAATACGCAAGGTTTTTACATTCGGCACATTACGTTATTTCATATATTAAGAAGTTAATTATGCCTAAACCAAACTTTTATGCAGTTCTATCAATCTGACATCAGCTGGAGGAACGCAGTGTGCCTCCATATTAAACACGGTTTAGACGGGTTCAGCGTGCGGCCGCTGATCCTCTGCAACAGAGCTTCACATGACACCAAACACGGCTCTGAAGTGCACGTCAGCGTGGAACACTTCTCACTCTGCAGGCCCTTTTATTCATTAGCCAGATTTATTCGTCCTGTGTGCGGTGAACCTGACTTACTTGCCAGGATGAGCCTCAGTAGACAGGAAAGTCACGCTCACATCAGCAGGACTATAGATACAATTCATATTTCCAACAGAGTCAATGCAAACCCCAAAAATTAAAGCACCCATTACACACTTGTCCCTCTATTATGGTTTTTGATGCGCTGATGTCTTGAATGCTCAGTGTACTGCTGCTCTGTGATCAGTAAAATCTCATCCCGACCTATCATCTGTCATCTGTCTTTATTGAACACTGTTTGCAGACTTTTAGTCTGAATATGCAGAATAAACGTAAAGGACGAGCTGAAAACTCCCCGCAGGAGAAAAACATCCAAGCAAATTGAGCATAAAAAAAATCTGTCTGAGAAATTGGGTAGAAGTTGGGCGACCGTCTCACCTCACAGCGCGCAGGTGTCTCCTCGGCGGCTCCTCATCCTCATCGTGACGCTGGAGTGACGCCGCTCCTCTCATTAAGTCATTATTGAATAAATGACGGCATGTGACGTCACAGCGGGCAGGTCCGCTCCGGAGTTTGCGGGTTCGACGTGGGTTCGGAGTGTCTGCGTGTCCGCCGCTGTCGTGGACGGAACAGACGCGGCTGCCTGACGGACCGTCCTCGTCCTGCTCCTCCTCCTGCTCCTCCTCTTCCTCCTCCCATCGTCGCCACTCTTCTTCTACACTGTAAAAAAAAACAAAAAAAACGCGTTAAAGCGCGGCAATTATTGAGGTAGTAGAATGGCTGCCTCACTGACTCATCCCTCTGCAAGCACGAAGGACAACTATGATGGCTGCCAGTGTCAAAATGTCTATGACAACATCACCTGTCACAAGTTCATGTCGCCAAGCTGCGTTAAAAAACTCGGGATGAACTCCTGCCACTCCTTCTTCTTCATCACCTTTTAATGGGGTGGGGGGGTCTTCCTTGTTGGTTATAATCCAGCTACCGCTACAGTATACAAACGCAATAAGAGTTTTCAAGAATCTTTCTCCGTTCTTGGCTACCATAGCAACAAGATGGCGTCCTCCGTGAACAATTGGTACGCGCTGCCAGTAACAACAATGGACTGTTTATAAGGTTACACTAGTTTTTTGTTTATAATGGCGATTACATATTAACTTGAACATAGAAGATATAATCCTAAATACCACTGCACCTTTTCTTACGAGCTAAACCAATATGACGAATAAATCCTCTACATTTTCCTCTTTCGTTTTTCACTCCCAGGCGGATAAATTCCTTCACTGACTTCCAGGTTTTCACAGGAATGGTGCCTGCAATGCTCAGCAGCACAACCAGAGTGAGTGGTGTCGAGGTGGGAATCTGTTTCGACGTTTCCTATCCACTTTGCAAACATTTTGCGCCATTTTGCTCCATTTGTCAGCCCTTGGGCGCCCCCTACTGGCTCGGCCCTGCGCCTGCCTGCCTTGCCTGTCGACCAGCAGAGTCCCTGAGCTCAGAGAAACGAACTGATCCTCCCACCACCACAACACATCCGGCAGTAAATAATCAAGTATTTCACCTGCTGCAGATCCTAAATGTTATCATTTCCTGCGAACTCGACGACAGCCGCACACAAACATCATAATGGACTTGTGTTGTTTTACAGTGCACAGCCGCCTGTGTGTGTGTGTGTGTGTGTGCGTGCGTGTGCGTGTGTGTGTGTGCGTGTGTGTGTGCGTGCGTGCGTGTGTGTGTGTGCGCATGATGCCTCTTCAGAGTCGAGTGGACTCGCTGAAAGCCTTTGTTTAAACTCAGCTAAAGCCAGATTGACAAAATTTGTGCAGGCTGACTTCCAAACACAGCGAGGATTAACAAAACAGGACAGGAAATAAAACACAGATCCTCATTCTGCCCGTCTGCCTGCATCAGACACACACACACACACACACACGCACACACGTGGTATTATGTCAGTCCTGGTTTGGCCTGCTGCTTTACAAGAGGCAGGTGGTCATTTCTGTCCAGATCTGAGCGGCCGTGTCGGTGACATCCTCGCTCTTTTACTGTGACCTGTGTAAAGTAAATGTTTGTTTGTTGAAGAGGGGATGTATTTCCTGTTTACTTTGCGGCACAGAGACGGGATGGACACAACTTGACTCGTGCTGGGGTGTGTTCTTATGTGGCTGCTTCTCTTGTCGGACGAACCGCAGTTCCACAATCTGACGAGTCGTTAGCAAACGCGCACCAGTCAGACAACGTTCGGACGGGACGTGACGGGTTGGACGAGCGATGACGCCTACTAATGAGCCTGGTGCTCAAAAATCCTGAAATCTGTGACCCGGCCGCTCAAGACAATCCAGCCTCGGATGCAGAATACTTTTTAAATCCCAGAGCGCAATTCATTTCTACAGCCAATCCCATTCTTAAATGTAGGTCCGTTAAAAAGCATAGACAATCAGCTGGATCAGCAGGTCAGAACATCACAACCACAATCACTGAGCCTCCTTTTATATCTGCAAATCGGCTATTATCAGCATTTAGAAGCCTAATAGCAGAAGGAATAAATGAATTTGCACCGTGCTGGTGCATAATAACGCCCGCCTGAAGGCATCACGGAGAATTCCCCTGCTAATTATTCCTTTTGCTTTCTGGACCTCTGGCTTCTTCCACAGAGGATACAGGTCATTTAATCGGGCCCCTGTGAGTTTGGAGCAGAGCTTCACAGTGTCAGTTATGCTGTTTGTGTCTCAGGTTAACAGAGCCTCAATGAAAGTTTGATAAAGTTGCATTAAATGTTCTCACAGAGACCAAAAGAGTTTATTCAGTTGGAACACTGTTCCTAAACATGATTTCTTCCCCTTCGCCGAGTACAGTGCCGGCTGCGGATAATTACTTCTTTGTTTGTTTCACATTTAAATGAAGGACGTTGTCATCACACCAGTGAAGGAAGTCAGGTAAGGTGTGGCCATGATCACACCGATGGTCCTGAGGGAGAGACAACAGAACAGTATCATCAGAAAAAGATGGACGCCCTCCCGACAACTCCTGCCGGTGTCTGTGTATCCAATTGAATAACAGCGGGGAGAGAACACAGCCCTGAGGAGCGCCAGTGTTTCCAGTGAAATTGAATGAGTAGAGAAACGAGGCGTAGCTGAAATAAAATGTGCACGGCAATAACATGTGTAAGAACGTCACGATAATGTTGGCCGCAAAATAAGTACTTTTGATGTTTTTGGTGAACTAAGCCTTTGAAATGACACGGGATGACCCCACATGTGTTCCTCCGTGTTGAATTGTGTCTGCGCTCCGTGTTTGATTAAACCCACAAACCAGCACAATCCACTTCACCCACACAAGAGCGGTGAGATGTCGCAGAATTGCAATGAGACGACCTCTCGACCTCGCGGCCTGATGAATATCAAGGATTACACGATAATCCACCAGCAGGAGGGAGGGCGGGGACACCACCGAGCATGCTGGGAAATGTTCTGAGGAAAATCACTCGTGACTGTAGCCGTCCTGGCTGGAAGAGGACGGGAACATTTGACACCATAAATAAGGATTATCCTCAGTGTTAAAGGGGCATTGCGGCAACTTTTCAAACAGAGGTCAGTTTAGTGATCGCAGGGAGCTCAACCTGCTCAGGAGGAGGTTAAACCTGCGCTAATGAGGTCACAGTGATGTCATCAGCGTGAAGTGCTGCCTCTGAAGTCCCCTGACACACTGCATACTGAAAATACGCACCATCATCCAACATGTTGTCGCCGAAACATCCACACTATTTTGCCCACTTGATACTGACTTGACGCGAATGCTAACGGCCATTTAGGTCATTTTTGAGCCATGACAGTGAATTTGCTTTTGGGAGTCAATGACAAATTACTTATTCTGTATTTTTATCATGTTAATTTGGACATCTGGGTCAGCTGAAGGACGTGTTGTGGACGTACGTCATTTTCAACCGCACGTTCTTATGGTGTAATAAAATACATTTGAATATTGGGATACTTTCTTTTGCGATATTGTATCGAATCTCAAAAACACTACTTTTAATTAATGGTTTAAAAGCAAAGATGTTTGGCTTTGGTTCATTTGGTCATTTGTTAAAACTGTCAACCGTATGTAAAGATGGTGGACATTATCGCCCCCTGGCGGCTGACCGCAGTATAGACCCTAAGCCCCGCCTCCTCTATTATGTTAGGTGAGCCAAACTAAAAGCTAAAAGTACTCCTCAAATAAATCTTTTCCAAAGACAGTTTCTGTCTTTTTAGGAAGTTTTTTGTCATCATTTTTTTATCACTCTGATGTTTGTTCAAGAGTTCAGTTTTCTGATCAGCTTGGTTTTAATTGTTGTTTTTAATGCCAAAAAACAGGGCAAAACATCACTACAGCTCCGCCGCCCAATCAATATTCCTCAGACTCTTGCTCCAAATGATATCATCAGCACTCATATCGCAGATAAGTGGCAAAACGTCGTCTATCCTTACTTATACCAATGGTCTGAACCTCCAGCAGCTAGATGGCAGTGTTCTAAACCGTCATGCCGTTTCACTCTTCTTTGCCAATTTAACAACATCAAACTGGACAGGACAAAGCACGTGCGCGTGTGTGTTTGTGTGAACACAAAGAAGACAGCAGCGTGAAACAAAGTGTCACTTTAGGCTGACTTTGAGTGCTGTTTCCTGTTTTAGGCCACATCCGCTTCAGCGCGTTTACGTCTCCTTCAGAGTTTTGGAGCAGCCGACGACAGTCAGCCTTTCATCTGGCTTCGTTTGGGAACCTTAAGCCTCTTATGCAACTTAATTTCCTGATGGCGCTGGGGGTTAACGTGGTTCAGTGGAATCCCTCTGGCACAGAAGAAATTAAAGCAAACTCCTGGGGAATGTCTTCGCACTTCTTCATTTGTGCCCAGTCGCCGGGGGACGCGGGCGGCCGGGAGACCGATAAGTCACCCTTGACTCAGCGCAAACAGTCCTTTTACACACCCGTTAATTAACCCGTGCCTCAAATTTCAGCCTCATCCACTCGTCTCCTGGCTGGGCTCGGCCCTCGTTTGTGCCGCGGCTGCCCGTCTCCTGTTTCTCATAATGGAATGAAGGAGGACGTCCCTGATGCAGGAACCCCTCAGAGAGGAATCACATTATCTGGGTCGGGTGTCCTTTTACGCTTATTGACGAGCTGCCGTCTCAGCCGCGACTCATCTTACGGGCAGCGTCTCGAACAGAGACAGTCCGCTCATTTAGCTCTCGCCTTGGTCCGTCTGTAGAATCCAGGAGTACCAGAGGACCCGGCCCAGCTTCTGCACTTCCCTCCCACTTAGAGATGAGACCGCAGGGTGTCCCCGTTCTCCGGCGTCGTCCTCCATCACCTCGTGTTCCCTTCCACAAGCACGCATCGGACCTCACTTCGCTGAAGGCTATTACCCAGAATCCCTGTAGTGTTGTGACGTGTCGAACAGCTAACTGATGGGAAAGCAATAAAAAATAAATAAATGAACAAATTTCTAGCAAAGAGTAAAAGCCAAACAAACACACATATTTCATAAATGAATAGTATAGTAATTATCATTGGTGAGCATGCCAGGAGCTCAGCGTCCAGCCTGCAGACACACGACTGCAGCCGGCGCCATGTTTCATCCCCTGAACCCGAACAGAAGAGGTCCGTAAAGAAGTGTCCCAGTTCTGTTCCGAACAGTTTCGGTCTCCTGCACAGCTGCACTTTCCAGCAGCATGCTGGGACCGGGACAGAAGTGTTTTAGTCCAGGGGCCACATGCGGCTCAATATCCTCGTATGCAGAAGACAAAAACAATCGCAGATCACAGTGGATTCACAAAACCACAAAAAATATAAAACAAAACAGTGCAATTCAAATATAATGTACCAGTTTCCCTCCGTTTAGTCACACCGTGCGCACTGTCTTCTCATTTACCTTTAAGACGTGAACTGGTCCATTTTTCTCCGAAAACCTGGCACTCGGGATCCTCTTTTCCAACACCCTTATCGGGACAGCACCCCTAGTGGACAGGCAGGAGACGTGCAATTAACTGTGAAATATCTTTTGATATCAGGATGGTCAGTGAGGCCTCACTGGTTCCCCCGGCGGGCCAAATGTTTGACACCCCTGCTGCAGAGGTTTTTTTTATGTTATTTGTCAGTTTTCAAAGTTACTAAATATATTTATCTATTAGTGCAATTAGTGCTTGTTATATTGCACCACATCACATAATTAAAATCACTACTTATCTGACAGGTGTACCTGCAGTGATCGATGCTACAGCACTTTTATTCTCAAGCCCCGTCCACACTAACATGGACATTTTGCAAAATGGACATGTTTGTGGCTTAAGTCCACACACACCGGTCGATTAAAGTCGCTATAATAGGTACTTTTTAAAAAGCTCTCTGATGATCAGTGGTATGATGCTCAGAGAAATGCGAGGACCTTCGGTGCAGGAATACAGTCAGAGGTATAGAGGCCATATACTGTACCCCCCCTGTACCCCCTGGCATAATATAATGCTGAAATTAATCAAATCCTAGCCATTAATCTTGAGTGAAATCCAATATTCATGCTGCTGGGCACCAAGAAGGGATTCTTTCTGATAAATGCAAAGGTAATCTATGTAGAATGTTAACCAGGATAACAAACAAAGTTCGGACAATGATGTCAGACCTCTGAAGTGGATCTAAAATCAAAAAAGTTCTAGTTGCTGTGTCCTTTTAACCCAAAGTTAGCTTATGCACGTTGTTTTTTTTGGGGGGGTAGATCTGCTTACAATGAACAGTTGACCTCATTTAAACGGCGAGAGGACGAGACAGACTTTTTGTTTGTTCAATCTGACAGATTACAAGTGACGTCACAAACAGGCTTTGTAAACAGTAGCGCTGACGCCCAGAAGCTTTGTCTTGAACCTCTCCGGTTTATTGATGTGCTGGCGAGGATTAAACTGCCAAAAAAATGATTTAGGGGCATGAAGCCATGCAAAACTTTTCTATTTTACTTCAGTATATCAGTCACCAAATGAATCATGGGTAAATTCAACCTACCCCCCTATTTACAGAGTAACACCTGCAACACAATAAAACAGCATAAACTATATGTTCATGTACTATACGTTAGCCCGGCGTCGCACGGGGCGACGGGCGAAGGCGTGGTCGTTTCCATTTGTGGGAGTGCTCAGAAGGAGGGACGGTCACGTTTCACCTTAAAGGAAATGACCTTTAATGGAGGGATTGAGGATGGTGGTGTGAAACCCAGGTGATGTGGCTCCTCAGACGAATTCGCCTGATTTTCCAGCTTCCTTAGTTGCATCAAGATGTCAGAAGAGAATCAGAGCATCAAAATTCAGAGGAGATTCTGCATTGATCAAAGAATGTTTGCCATTAAAGCTTCAGTGCCAGAACCGCTACACTGGACAGCACTGTTGTGCTTGGGAAAGAGGTGCATGATGGGATGCAGGTGATCTTCGGGGAGGGCGGAGATGTGAAATTTCCCAGAGGTGTCAGAGATGAGTGGAGCTGAGCCACGCTGGGAGTTCCAGTCGGGGAAGGACAGGATGTCTGAGGGAAAAGAACACTGAGTTCATATCAATGTGTGCCTGTAAGATTAGTGCACCTACTGAAAGCTGAAGCACAGGACCGTTTTCACGGAACTTAACATCCATTATTTTCTTCTCAAAGGAGTTCACGCGTTGTTGATTAAGTTCATTAAATTCGGCACCCGGTTAAAAAAAAACAGCTGTAAACATAGCACAATAAGAAAATCAGAAAGACCGCATGTCCCTCGGACAAATAAATCCATAAATAAATAACCTTTGTGACCAAGATAAGAGCAGATACAAAACCAGAGAAGAAGGTACAAAACTGTTGCAGGACAGAAAACGTCAGACTTCACGAGCGACAGCAGCTAGCAGGATGAAGGAGTTTGTGTAATTATTCTTGCTGCCAGAAGAGGGAGACAAAAGTTCCAGTTCCGTTTGTTTACGGACTAAAAAGTGAGACGTGTTTTTAATTAGTGAGCTGTGACAGGCTAACTTCCTGCACCTGCCTCCAGTCTTTATGCTAAGCTAGGCTAACTGCACTACAGGCCCCAGCTGCATATTGAACGCACCGATATGAGAGAGGTGTCGGTCCTCTCAACAAGCCTACAACAGGAGGGGGGTTACGCAGATCAAAATAATCCCCAAAATTAAGAATTTGTTTATATGGAAAACAAGCTCCTGTATCCCGAAACCGTCTCACGAATCGTCTGCGCTAACTCGTAGGACAACCTGGGAAACGCCAGGAGCCACAATAATCTCCCAAAATTCTTAATCTCCCTGCTGCGCTGCTTTTGTTCTAATCCCTTGTTTCTCTCGCTGTCTCTAAATATGTATCTCCTTTGAATTTACTAACCTCGGTTTTATCTTCCTACGAGTCAGGAACAGAAATCTCTGCAGCCCAGCTGTTAAGCACACGTTTATGCAGATCATCAGCGGGAGTTCTGGCGAAGATCGCACACGATTAGCGCGGTCAAAAACAGAAGAAAGGTGATATCTTTAAATCGCCGTCACAGAGAAAAGGGAAGATTCAGAGGCATTCTCCAGCTGAACGAGCACAGCAGAGACCGAGAACATAATGCAACGTGGAGCTCAGAGAGGCAGATCAACACCAAATCTGTGTCTACATGTCCAGTTCTCCTTCTTCCCACAGTGGAAATCTATGATTTCAAGGTTTCTCTACACTTAATAACCCAAATCACAACACGAAAGCAGGATCTTAGAAATATTTGAATATAACAAAAAATAACTAGCTGCATATTTGCATGCGTGCTATAGCCGAATGACTTTTAATTACCTCCGTTACGTTTTTGCCGGCCTTTGTTTATATATTTGTTTGTTAACAGGAAATTTTCATCAAACTTGATCTTTGCCCACTAGACTTTGGTGGCCAGAGGTCACTGAAAGGTCAAAAACAAGTTTTCTTGCCATAACTTGAGAGGTCCAACTGGTGTCATCATGTAACTAATCCCAGGGCCTTTCATATAATCAGAACCTCCTGGCTCTGTGGTTCATGTGTCAGCCATCAGGTGGCGCTAACATGTGCTCTTTATTGCACCAAATGACCTTGACTTAAAAACAGGAGTCACGTTTAGAAATTCCCCCAAACGAGCACTAACACCGGAGTCTGATCAAAAGCTGAAATATGAGCTCGCTGAAAAAGAAATGAAAGGTCAAAGGTCAGCACAGATAATTAGATTCAAAAGGAGAACTGAGCCATGTTGGTGGAGGTTTACGCTCTCCTGATGACGCCGTATTAAAGCCGTGTTCTGCAGGGCCACATTTAGCTGTCAGTGGTGTTCAGGCCTGGATCTTTAAAAGTGAACTATTTTGGATTAACAGTGAGTCACTGAGTCACAGCATTCAAAACGCACAAGCGTGAGAGTTTGATGTGGGAAAAGTCCTACATTTGTGTGCTGACAGCCCCCCGTGTTCACCGTGTCAACGAAAAGTGAAGCCACAGCAGCTCGCGGTTTCTCCTCTGCTGTGACCGATCCTGCGGCGCTGCAGGAGCTATAAGCTAACCATGACGTCATGTTGCGTACGTTAGCTGCACGGTGTCACGTGTCCTGTCGGGTCAGACTCCGCCTCCTCCCTCATTGGACGTTCAGATCGTCAGATTTGGAGCTTTTCTCTGTCATCTCTGATAGTGAGTGGAGGCTATTTGGGGTTTTTGGCTGCTTTGCGATGAATTTTTCACATTTTTTCGGCATTTCATAGACCGAACCACTAATCGATCTTTGAGAAAATATCAGGCAGGTTAATCGATTATTAAAGTCCAATATCATTATAACTATGTGTTTTGCCTTAAATTTTGTCTTAATTTTTACACGTTTTCACCCATATTTGGCGCGCAGATGAGATATCGACCTCACGTAAATTAATAAATAATAGATTTAAAGTTAATCAACACCGGCTTGCACACAAAAATGACGTGAGGATTAAAGTTACCTCATCCACGTGTCGCGCACAGACCCAATGGTGACGCTGCCGCTCCGATGTCACAACTATTGATAAACCTGGTGGTTATTGGACGGCTGAGAGGCAGAAATCCAAAGACAATTTATTCCCCTCATTTAAATCCGGTTAAGACCGACAGACCGCCGGCTGTAGCTGAGCCCCAGAAAAGCAAATCGATAAAGGAAATTGTTGGGCAGAAAAATGAGAGAAAAACACGCAAGGAGAAGAGCTGCTGATTGGAAAACACACAGGAGCGAAGAAAAGGTCAGGATGGAGGAGAAGCTGAAATCGAATCATTCCCATGAGTTTAGCAAACGAGCTGTGTGTGTGTGTGTGGGTGTGTAAACATTGGCTCGATGGTTCTGCTTCAGGCTCCATTTGTTTATGCTGAAGTAACAGCTGCACTTTCACGCTGTACACACTGTACACACACACACACACATCTGTGGATGTTTGTGTGGACCCGTGTCGAAATACCCCCTTCTCAAACCAAGGACGCCACAGTCGTAACGCTTCTCAGAGATTTGGGTGCTTACCTATAACGTATTTACAGGAATGAGGCCCACATGGGGTTACACATGCGTATGTCAAGTTTTGTCAACAGCCAGACAAGTCGTGACAAATGAAAATGAAAGTGAACGCCGGGCGATGTTACAAATGAGGCGCACGTGATTAATCTAGTCTTAATGTGACACGGCACAAAAACTGCTGTATACACAAAGATTTCATGGAATTTCACCATTTAAGAAACTGTTTCTATGTTTTCTATGTTTTAATACATTACTATATGACTTCTTCTCAGAATTTGGACTTTTGTTAATGTTATAGTTGACTTTTTATCTTGTAATTCCTAATTGATAATTGCTTCTTCTTCTGATTTCTAATTCATAATCATGATGTTGTCTGTCACAGTTTTCTTGCTTTTCTAGCTCGTCGCTGGACACTAACCCTCTCTCTTCCTCTCCCTGTTTGGTGACATTTTGACAAAATACGCACAAAAAGATGAGAATTAACCACAATGCCTGAGTCTTAAAGTACCTGAGAATTTTGGCAGCTGTAATTGTAAGATGTCGCATCCGTGCTTTGACTTTTGCTATGAACAAGACACAAGCACAACTTTATATTTTATAAAGAATACCTCCGTGTCTGCAGAGTGGACATGTCAGGGATGGACGGCACTGCGCTGGCTTCATACATATATGTAGTATGTGTATGTGATATGTATGTGATATACATATCACACACTGACCTGATGACATCGCTACGATGTGTACGCACGGCCACCACTGTGACACGTTAGAAACAATGTGAATTTTACCCCATAATGTTCTCCAAGAAACTCTGAGGTGCTTGTTCCTTGCTTGAGTATTAAATTTCATCAAACTTCCTTCTTTTACTTCGCAGTAGTAAAGCAGGAAATGTTATGTGTTTGACTTCAAAGCTATGGTTTATGTTTCATTGAATAATATAAGCATTGATATAGACATACTCTTTTTCAGACAATTAAGATCTAATTTATGTTTTTAATAATTATTCTTTTATTGTTGTTGTTTTATTGGTTTTGTTTTTGTTTGCATGTTCTAAGAGAAAATAAATGAAAAATTGTTAAACTAGTCCAAAAGGTTTGAGGAGCAACTGATGTCAGTGGGTCATTAATTCAAATTTGTATGTTAGCATTACGCGTTTTGATTTATTTTAATATTATTTGTTCACTGATTAAGGATAAAGGACTTCAAATTTTACATTTTTAGATTTCAAATGTGAAACTCAGCATGAAAACATTTTGGAGACTTTAAAGTTGTAAAGCATAGTTACAATTAGCTTTTTAAAATGTCAAACAATATTTCAATAATATTCTCTGTGGAGTACTTTTAATACTTGCTCATTTTTCTGTGCTCACTTATTTTTTAACACCAGACTTTTACTTGTAAATGAGTAATTTTACCTTGAAGTACTACAGATTCTACTTTGTATACTAGCTAGCTAACGTAAACCAAATCAAAACATGTCATATTTCTGAATTTATTTCAGATTTTCCTATCTTACCAATTTTAATTCATTCACAAAGCTCTTAAAGGTCTCCGTTGTACCTACTTATTAGATTTGCTTTTAGCTAATGAAACCTCCCAAACCCCAAGTCTTCTTTTAGCAACATTTAATCATTCCGAAAGTCAGAACAAAGATCCTCTGTGAGGCTTCTTCTCGTTAAACGGTCCTCCCAAACACCAGAGGGCAGCAGACAGGGACGATATTTTCCAAAAAAAAATGAAGATCTACCAATGCAGTCGGCCTTTTGATTGAATTTTATTTCTTATTTTCTATTTATTTCTTATACATTTATTGTCTGGAGACTTTTTGTTGGGTTTTTTTTTTCTTTTTCTTTTTCTTTACTTTTATTTTTTAGCCCCTCCGGTCCTTTAACAAAAAACATATAACAATTAGGCAAAACCTAAAATGTCCCCACATTGCAGCTGTCCTCATTATGATGGTTTAAAACCTTTGCTGGTCCCCACAAAGATAGCAGTATCAGCCTAGCACTCACACTGAGAGCAGGGAAGGACAATGGAGACGTGACGGCATCATTCGCCGCGTCTCCTGAGCAGGAACCAAAGTGGACTCCGCCATGTCTCGTGTTGGTGTAACGTCAGACGACACAAACCAGGTCGGGCGCAGGAGAAACGGGCCAAAATACGCCGAGATGCAGTTGTTGCTTCCCTTCAGCTTCAGAGAGGGAAACAGAGACATGAAGTAAACAGATGAAGAGATAAAAACAAGCTCAGGGGTAAAAGCTCAAAATTAAATCATCATGCTTTTCACAGGCGCGGAAAAAATACTGTCTTATCTTTTTCACTATCAAAAGGGACATAAATTAAAGACACTTTCGGGCCTTCAGAGTGCAAAAGCAAACAATAGTTCATCGAAAAGGCCGTTCAGATGGGATGTTTCCTCTGAATGTGGTCTGGACATCCAGATAAGGCTGATAAGCCGAGCTGTGAATTTCACACATTTTCATCATGCATATTAAACAGCACGGCGGCGATGATCTCTGCCGCTCACCCACTTACTCCGTCTTGTGTTGTTTTCTACTCCTGTGGAGCAGCACAGACTCCTCCAGGATGCCGACAGGTTTTTAAACGCAGTGACCCACCTGGCTGCGGCACTTTATGATCCTCCTACTGAGGATGTTCAGCCACTCAGCGCCCACGTGCAGCACTTTGGCCTCCTCTGAGTTCATCGTGAACCGCTTCAGAAAATAACTTTCACCACCGGCAACGCACAAAAAAATGTCCATTAAACACGAGCGAAACCCTCACAATAACCTGCGCGACGTCAACTCCGTCCGTCATATCGTTACTGAAGTTTACTGAAGTTTACTCCAGCTTCTGCAGTAAACACACACAGAAAAGTGAGGATAAGTGAAAAGGTGACACTTAACAAACTGCAGTACTGAATAACAGGAATGATTCTCTGATTCAAGTCTCATTATAATCTTCCTCTTGAAATAAGTGCAGCGGATGTTAGAAGATGAAAATATCAAATAATGTATAGATAAAATAATTAGGGCCTCACAGCAGGAAGGTCCTGGGTTCAATTCCCGGGTTCGCGGCCTTTCTGGCTTTTCTCTCACCGTCCAGAAATATGCAAGGAGGGATATTTTAACAGGTTACTCTAAACTGTCTGTAGATGTGAATGGTTGTCTACGTCTTCACGTTAGCCCGACGACAAACTGCCGACTTGTCCAGGGCGACGGCGTGAACATGGACCGATATTTATAATTAGGTCATTATCAATATTATGACGTCAATCACATTAAGTTCTGTGAAAAGTGGACAAAATTCATACTAAGAAGTCAAGATGTTGTACTTGAATATGTGAATAAAGATGATAAGAATGTAAATGTTTGTGTATATTTACAGATTAATTCTATCTGCTATTTAATATTATTCTTTTTTTGTCAAATCTGTGTTTCTTTAAACCAAATCACACTAAAATGAATTTTAAAAATGCTTTAATCTAATCTGATGCAGTCATCTGCAAACTGGTACTTAAAGTTATCAATTAATTTGAGCAGAAATTATTACAGTTGCGGAATGGATGTATGGAAGTATCCTGCCTGTCGGTTGCCACGATATCCGCTTGGTTAGCCACCACCATCTTATCGGTCTGGATCTGGAAGTCCCACAGGATCCTAGGTCGGTCGTTCTCAATCACCTTAGTAGGTGTTGCCCACTTTGATCCAGGAACCTCCAGCCCACACTCGCAGATGTTTCTGTGTACTATGCCGGCCACTTGTTGTGACGCTCCGAGTTTGCCTTACCTGCCTGCATCTGGCACCCTGCTGTTACGTGCTGCACTGTCTCAGGGGCATCTCTGCACAGTCTGCACCTTGGGTCCTGCCTGGTGTGGTAGACCCCGGCCTCTATCCATCTGTTCTTCTGCTGCCATGATCAGTGCCTCTGTGCTGTCCCTGGAAAACAGCCTTCTCCAGCTTGTCCCTCCATGATGGTCTCGCTTCTTCTTCCTTCTCCCCACTGGGTTTCTGCTGCATGACGCATTCACTTAGCAGGTCATCATTGGGGGCCATCTTCCTGATGAATTCCTGGATCTTAGTAGTTTCATCTTGGATAGTGGCTCTGACGCTCACTAAACCCTCTTTCTGCTCAGTGTACAGCCTCAGGGTGCTGGACTGGTGAAATCCTCTGTGCACAGTGAGGAGCTTCCTTTTGTTGATATCTTTGGCTTCTTTCTATGTGTTATTTGGATTTCCTTCTCTATTTTGTTTATATTGTAGAAACCTTAACTTATCTAGTGGTGTTTAGTCATTAACTGCAGGTCTATTTGAGGGTAAATGTGCACAGTAAGCTGTATAAAACCGGTGTGAAATATACAAAAATATCATCAGAATAAACATCAGATTGTAGGTAACATGTGTTTTTGATAGGTGAAGGTGACAGAGTTAGAGTTACACTATAACTTAATTTAAATCTAACCTGGTTTGCTCCACCGCTTAAGCGGTAGAAAATGGATGGATGGATGGTTTGTTCCACTGCAGCTCACAGCAGCTCCCTGACCCAATCAATCAGATATCAGCTGATCACTGACACAG
The DNA here is from genome assembly GCA_001698575.1 of Mola mola. Classification (NCBI taxonomy): domain Eukaryota; kingdom Metazoa; phylum Chordata; class Actinopteri; order Tetraodontiformes; family Molidae; genus Mola; species Mola mola. The sequence goes on from KV751421.1 coordinate 328,364, forward strand.
ACAGGAGCCGGAACAGAAGATCAATCCTCAAACTGACAGGAAATCAGAAAACCAAAAATCAAAAAATATCTTCAGCTGTCTTAGTCACATGTTGTAACATCGTTAAATAATATACTCAGACTAAACAGAAAGCCTTAATTATATTTATAATGATGATTTTTTTTTCTTCTTGCTGTTTGTGTCACAGATTTTATTATGAAACATGCGAGGTTTCTGTGTTATAATGAGATTTTGTATTTAACTTTTGATAACTTTGTTCAGTACGTATTATAATAACAATATAAAATGGTAGTACATATGAAAAATTAAACCTTTATTTATTTCAAAACTAACTATATAACAATATAATATATAATATATAACTGTTTTTCTTGTTTTTAGAATTATTTTCCCCCAATCTTTATTTTAAAAACAGTATATAACAAACAGTTATTAGTAATTTAATTAACAAAACGCCCATTTCATTATGTTCATAGAAACATCGACTATTCAACAGTCACAATTTTAATTTAAGTGCAGACATACATGCATTTCAGAGACTCAAAAATCTCAATTATTGTAAAATAAAAGTACTTTAAAGCTTCGGATTTACGAATATAGTATATCCCCAATAACATCATATGGTTAACAAATCTGCTCAGTAAAGCATCTTTGTAATTTAAAGCCATTGACAACATTCTAACATTCAATTGTAACGCGTGTGTTTTTGCATCGTATAAATTCCTCCCAGAATTTTGAGGAATGGTAGCAATTATAAAATGAATTAAACAATATTTAGGTGTCACTATTGCAAACATAACATTTGGTATCTATTTCTGTACTTATTGATTAGTGAAAATTGGAAGGATATACATCATGCTAAATTTTCAGATGTACCTCTTTTACTTTGTTATTAACACAGAGTCTGAAGGGGAACAGCAAAAAAAAATTCTAATGCACAAAGAACTAGAACTCTGCCTCTGAATTTTATCTCTGAAATTCTTTTTTTTACACGTAGGACTCACTAATGACGCCCACTTTGACGTCATTTCCGCTCTCAGCCGGGGACCGTCAGCTGCTCGCCAGCGGCATCATGGCCTCTCGCGATACTTCGGCGCTGCTATAAAGTCCTCTGCGGCGTCCGCTCGGCCCTTTTCACTCCCCTTAGCGGTGAAGGTGTAACAGTAATCGGTCGTCCCGACTCCGGGTTCATCCGACACCCTCACCAACCAAGCTGAACTGAGCTCAACCTCCACGGCAGCAACATGCCTCCCAAATTCGACCCCAACGAGATTAAAATTGGTATGTTTTTACTGTCAAGTGGGTAATAAGTTTGTTCACAGCCAAGATGGAGTCGTTCTGCGGCCTGGGAACGGCACAGAGAAAACGGTAATAACGGGACACGAAACGCGACCAAGCTAGCCAGAAGTGTGTCTGAAACAGGTTTCTGTATGTTTGAATGTTTGTATCAGATGAAACGTTTTGATTTAATGACTGTTTCGGTAAGGAAATCGGTGGCGGGACCGAGCTACGTGCGAACCCACGTGCGGTGGTTGCTAGTAAAGCTAACGTTAACTTAACTAGTATCCAAGCGCATTTAATCCACTGATTTAAGAGCTTCTGTCAACATGAATCAGTTTCATATGAGCACCTTAAAACTCGGGCTGAGTTCGGAATTCGATCCAGTGATTATGGCTTGGTGTTTAGGGCTGTTTTTGGAGTAACTTTTCTAACCACTTACGTTTGAATTAATTTTATCGATGAGTTAGACTGGTTTTCAATTCTATAAAACATGGTTAAGACTTTTGTGTCCTGTGACCGATCCATGGGAAATTGGTTAATGTTAGATGAATGGATGGAACATGGCTGTTATTTCTGAAACGGGCAGATTTATTTTTTCAATTGGAGCGTTGTACACAACTGCATATCAGTCAGATGATTTACCAGTTGATATTGAACACTTAAAAAAACAACTTTAGGGGTAGAGTGCTGATCCTATGGACAAACGGCAGTTCCCATCCCATCATGTTTTGTCTGCATTGTAGTCCTTCTATAAACCCTTTCAGATCAGTTTTGGTTATTATGGTTTACAACAGAGTATCAAAGCCACAGTGAGGAAATATTAAAATTTAAAGGCTTCAATATTTATACTTAAAGTTGAAACGTTTAGAATGAAGTAGTAACTGCAGAAAAAAATCGTTAAATATATTGAGTTGTGATTTAGAGGACATATCAGAACAATCCCCTGCCCTAGAATGATGCCGGTGGTGAAGTCGTACTTAAGTTCAGGCTTCAAACTGGGAAATTCATCTTTGCACATTAGCACCATGTTTTTGGTATCAGGACTTTGAAAAACTGTTCTGACTGAAGAACTACATGGGCTGTTTGGGGGATTTTATGCCAAAGATAGCGGTTGTGAAGGATGATGTCTCCAAGGACAGACCTGTTTTTATTTCAGCATTACTATACTGTAGTGTATACTGTAGTATACTGGAAAGTTTTTTTCTAGTAAGTTTCTGGCTTCAGTCTTCAGTTTTAAAAGCCTTTTAATTGGCATGTGAATAAAAGAGCTGCAATTATCAGGAAGTTGAACGATTGGTAAACATTTGTTTGATCCAGCTTCTTAAATGTCAGGACTGCTTTGTCATTACTGACAGGAATTTAAGTTTTTAAATACTAGTGTAAAAGTATTTTACTTTAAGATTTCACTTTAGACACTGGAAGAAAAAAATTATTTTTAAACGATTAGAGAAAATTAGACTTATATAATGTGCAGTTTAATCACATTAGATGCAACTCTACTTAGATGTAGAGGATTAATTTGATATCTGTGGTAAGATTCCCCCCTGTACTGATTCCCAGATCACAATAAAAGTTCAACAATGCTGGTATTGTCTTTTTCAGCTGTACAGTGTTACTTTGTTAATGTTGTTCTGGGGTCAGATGGTAAATACTGAGGCTTCAGGAGCAGGATCCATAACTAGTTCTAATCTACCTGTTTGTGGTATTGTTTTGTAGATCTTCATGTGGGTCAGTTATATTAATGAATATGATGTTACTGATGGACTTCATGGTTGTTCATTAGGCCTCCTTCCAATTGGCCATTTATCATTTTAGATAAACTAAGTCAATGAGATGAGAATGTTAAAAACTTAAAATCAGCCAAATGAATCCAAACTGCATTTTTAGGGGAATGCTCGTGGGTAATTTTGGTAGCAGTTAGTGTGATTTTTAAATCTTAGTTTATAGGTGTTGACTGTTTGTGGATGACTCGTGTTTTGTGAGAGCTGTTGGTAACAGCGAGGGTGGTTATTTTCAATCAATGTTGCTTTGCGGCTTTTTAAAGTTCAGTCTTAACTCAGGTGTGGTAATGCGTGACAACAAAGGTATTGAATGACAGGATGTGGGTGGACATGTTTGAATTGCTGCAGCTCTGTGAGAAACTCCATCAGACATGCCTGTAGTAACCGGCTGCTCTCTCCTCTTGCAGTGTACATGAGGTGCACAGGAGGAGAAGTGGGAGCCACCTCCGCCCTGGCCCCCAAAATCGGACCTCTGGGTCTGGTGAGTATCAACACGTGTAGCCGTCGAGCCTCCCGCCACTACACCTGTCTGTCCGAGTGACCGAGTGTAATCCAGTGGAGGCTCAGAGGGACCCGGCTTTAGGAAACAGGGCTGCCCAGACTGGTGGGCCGCTCTGTGCCGAAAAGTCTGGAACATAAACTGAAGCTCACGGACGTTACAGCTGCATCTTCAGGTGAATCAGCTTTGTTTTTTCTCTGCTCTGACCTTGTGTTTGCTCCTCAGTCTCCCAAGAAAGTTGGTGACGACATTGCCAAGGCCACCGGTGACTGGAAGGGCCTGAGGATCACGGTGAAGCTGACCATCCAGAACAGACAGGCGGCGGTACGTAACCAGGTGCTCTGCCAGGTGTGAAGTGTGTGTGTGGAGGCAGGACGATGACATGGGTCTGTTTTCCAGATCGAGGTGGTTCCCTCTGCGTCCGCCCTCATCATCAAGGCCCTGAAGGAGCCTCCTCGTGACAGGAAGAAGGTTAAGAACAGTAAGTGGCATCATGTGGAAACCATTTTTCTTTAAAAAAAAAAACAGAAGGTCAAAGGAAGTCGACTGACTGCATTTCTTTATCTTCCCAGTCAAGCACAGCGGAAGTGTGACCTTCGACGAGATCGTGGGTGTCGCTCGCGTCATGAGGCCTCGATCCATCGCCAGGGAGCTCTCTGGTAAATATCCCATTTCACCATCACGTCGTCATGTCAGCCTCCCGCCACTACACCTGTCTGTCAGAGTGACCGAGTGTAATCCAGTGGAGGCTCAGAGGAACACAGCTTTAGGAAACAGGGCTGCCCAGTATGGTGGGCCGCTCTGTGCCGAAAAGTCTGGAACACGCCTGAAGCCTCGTCATTTACTGTATGGATGTCCCTCCAGGAACCATCAAAGAGATCCTGGGAACCGCTCAGTCTGTGGGCTGCACCGTCGACGGACGTCCTCCCCACGACGTCATCGACGACATCAACAGCGGCAAAATCGAGTGTCCAACTGAGTAAACTGCAGACTTGAATAAAACGTTGACAAAAACGATCTCTGGTGTTTGGCCTTTTTCTTCTACACTGGACTGAATGGTCAGAGGGGTTCACAGGGACAAACCCTGATTCTGACCTGGGGTGTCACTGAATGGGGGGGGAAAATGGAACAGAGAACGAATGTTCACAGCTGTTGAGCCTCCCGGGAGTCAAATTCCCTCATGTCCTGAGGCTGAGTGGGGAAAATCAGACGTTGGCATCAAAATGTGAATTCAGTGCTTGGAAGCGTTTGTTTCACTGTGGTGCACCGAGTACAACAAAGGAGCACAGACAGGTAACTTGTCTGAATTATTTTCCTGCCTGATTGGCTGTATGTTGTCAACATGTGCACCGGGTGCAATTTTCAGCCAATCGGGTCGTTTCAGAGAGATGGATGTCCTACTGGCTGTTCTACAAAAGTAGATGAGCGTGCACATCCCCGTAGATGGTGGAAGGCCGGTAAAATGGCAAACATCCCATCAGGAACAGTTGATCTTTAAGCATTATCAACAGACGCAGCAAAGAGCCAAAAACGGACGTCTAAACCACTGTCCATGAACCCTCGTTGGGGGAGGCGGAGCTACAGAGCAGAAACAGGGAGGGTTTTCTGTACACTAAGTTACCAAACACGCACACGCACGTTATTTCTTAGTTCCCTGACAGCGGAGTTCTGGCTGTTTACAGTGAAGGTGATGGTGGCTTGCCATGTGTAAATTCAGATACTGGCAAACTACACCTGTAGTTCATGAAGTCTTTACAACCAACAAATTAAAACCTCAGCTACGAGTATGTATGTAATGTCGCCAATCGTTGAACTTCCAAAATATTCTGTCACGTCAAACTCTTCCTCAACGTGCCGTTAGAGTACAGCACCATGTGAACACCATGTTTGAAGCTGGTATTCCTGCAGTCCAGAATGCTAAAATAACCTCATTCTCAGCATAAATACACGTATCATATTCTGAGTATTTCAGCCTGTACTAAAAAAAACTTAAAATCGTGGAAATGAAGAGAAAGACTTAAGTAAAACAAAAAAAAAAAAAAAAAAAAAAAAAAAAAAAAATGTAAGCGGAAACAAAATGAAGAAACTGTCCAAAATGACTCAAATGTTTTATTTTAGTTGTTTTTCTGATTGTCAGATATTCAGTGACCGTTTACAATCTAACCACCTGAAATTAGGTTTTTTTCGGTCATCAATTTACAACTTCATTCTCAAAGACTGTTTGTCACTGTGGCCTCAAAAATCCATAACTAACTTACAACTTTTTCCATCTTTGTTTTAGTCCTATTGACATTTTTCTCATAAATTGACTTTATTCTTGAAGTCCGAAGTCTTTGTTTGCCCCTCAGTGACCCTAATATTAATAATCTAATAGGACTGAAATAACAAATTTTCTTATAAAGTTATAAATCTACAGGGAGGTAAGTGAAACTGATTAAAAAAAAAAAAATGTTTATTGTGAAATTTCACAGCCTGACAGACCAGGAGTTAGGATGTGGGTTAAAAAAAATTACCTGAGTTCTCCATCAGCTGCCCAATGGACCTGAGGCCAACCTGGATCCTGTTAAAGGGTCAGTTCACCCCTTCTTCGGTGATTACGCAACACAGTTTCTCTTTTCATACAAAACATTTAATGAAAATCGTAACCATTCATTTACAACCCTACAAAAGTATAAATGGCTCAAAAACTGAGCGCAACAAAACAGGAATGCTGGTGCAGCAATTTTCCCCCGATCAGACACCACGGCTCCTCACTTTCGAGGTTTCTGGTTCAGAGCTCAGGGGACAGCAAAGAACTGAGGTCCCAGCCAACGACCCATTTCCTCCTAAA
>KV751421.1:334825-356741 GCA_001698575.1 Mola mola
GTATGATTCGCTCCTTCCAGCGGAAAACTGACTGAACAGCTTCTCTAACAAAGTGAACTGAGGACAGATTTATTTCAACCTATAACAGAAGAGGAACGATTGAAGGAAAACAAAGATCAGCAGGTGAATGATGGAGATTCTCGTGGATTCTTCATTTGTTGGCGGGTTGGAAATGTCGCTGCACCGCCTCAACAACATAAAAACATGACAAAAAGGTCCCGTCTCCTCGTCGCGCCGTCATCGTGGTGTATTCGTTTGTGGCGGCGGCCCGGCCAGCGACGACTTCAGAGGCGACAGAAGCCCGTTTCCGTCCGTCAGACTTCATCAGTTCTCCACCTCCTCCTCCGCCTCGTTCTCAGCTTCGGGCTCCTCCTCCATGCGCTCTTCTTCCTCCTCCTCCTCCTCCTCCTCCTCTTCCTCCTCCCTGTTCTTGTCGTTCTCAGAGTCGGTTTTCTTCTCTTTGTCCCTGCGCTTCTGCTCTGACACCTCCTTCTTCCCTTTTTGGCCCTTCTTGTACACTGTGGAGGAGCACAAAGAGCAACTTCACCTGTCGGTACGGTGGACTGGAACTGACAAAATAATAAATAAATATATACTGTATATATGCCATTACATACAACAAAAATATTAAAGATGAATGGAGGCATTAATAATGTTTTAATGTATTTATTATTTTGAATGTACTCCCTTTTTAAAAATTAATATATTTTCATTTGGCATTCTTTCCTTTTGCTTACTTAATTTCTTCATGTACATTAAAACAGAAATATCAATTCATGAAGCATTTTCTAGATTTTCTATTATTTCTGTTGTATTTAATGCCATAAAAATGTATTTATTGCTTCATTCATTTATTTAAATAGTTTGGATTTTGGCATTTCCACTCCTCCATATTATGGAGGCCCAGTTCTGTCAAGGTGACAAATTTGATCGGATTTAACCAGTCAGCAACTGGATATAAAGAGTAACTCAAAATAATGAGAAACTCTCTCAAAAGTAATGAAATTTTGAGATAAAACTAGGCATCAAAATGAACAATAAAAACTGATTTGATTTCTAAAATTATGTTTCAATTGTTTTTTTTCATGAAAAAAAAAAATCCCTTTGTTGCCTTAAAGTTTCTTGGATGTAATTCTACACCTCCGGGATCTATGAATGTGCTATTTTAGCCCCGCCCCTTCACCTGCAGCTGGCGCCTACCTGCTCTGTCATCTTCTGCCTGTTAAACTAGTCTACTATACGCTGCACAGTGGCGAGACTGGAGTAATTCAGCCACACGTGTGTGAACCAGACATGGATTCCCGGGAAGAGGAGGAGGAGCTACTTGTACAAGGTCGCCTATAAGCTGAGGCATCACGGTGATAAGTTCCACTTCTATAATGTTAAGCTCCGCCCCCACAAGTGTGCACACGCAGTCGGACTGAGGAGGAACAATGTGAACTGGATGTACTGACCCTCCAGAGCTTCCCTCAGCGGCTCCAGGAATCGTTCAAACTCCATTTCCTCCATCGCAGCCAGAACGTCTCCTGCGTTCAGAGTTTTCCGCTTGGCTTTCATGGCAAAGTTGTTTGCACTGCAACACATAAACAGGAAACATAACATTTTATTTGAGGGGGTGATTCTAACAGGGCTTTTCGCAGCTTCTTTTCTGGGACGTGTGTTCACTTTTGTCACCACTGGAATGGAAGTGAATTTTGTGACTCAATGCTGGATCTCTCACCAGGATGTTGCGTACAGCACAAACACGCTGGCAGCTTGGGATATGGCTCTCCTGGCCTCTTTGGACACGTTCACCCCATCTGGGAGCTGTTCAGACAACAGAGGCGGGCTGGAAAAACTCTGACACAAACATCTCAACGTCGAGAGAAAACTGAAACGATACTGTCGCTTTTTTAAAAGAAACAGAAATGTTATTATCCCAATTAAAAGGTTTTCTTTAGCTTAAATTTCACTCGACACATTTTGGGGAGCACAAATCCTCAGTCATGATGTTGATGCTTATCTCATAAAAACTCGACCCCGAGAGGGTCTGGCCGATATTTGGCCCATCACATATATATCGGCTTATATGTGATCAATATCGGCCAATGTAAAAAAAAAAAAAACACACTGCAGAAACAGGTGAGAAGGTCACCGCTTGAGTGCACTGCAAAAATTCATTGATAATCCAGAAAATCTCTTTATTCCAATTATTTGATAACCTCTTTTGAGGGATCATTGTGAAACATTTGTGTGTATCGACGGATATCAGATCTTTATTTACTCTCTGATATCGGTAAAGGTATCGGCTCCAAAAACTTTGCATCGCTCGGGCTTGAATAAAAACACTGCATGGACATGTTAGTGAGGTCATAAATATGATTTTTATTAGACCCCCTCTAATAAAAATCATGTTTCTGACATCATGTTTAAAGTCAATACCAATATTGAGCCAATAAAACAATTCAACTCTACACATATTACACATTTAATTGCATAAAAACAATAATCTTCAGAATCATAACATGGTTCTGGCCACAGGACCCCTCAGATGTATGTGGGGACCCTGTGGAGGGGCCCGAACCGTCCGTTGAGCCCCACAGCCGTAAAAAGCTGCCGAAACATGGACCCGTTAAAAAGCGTCACATTTCGCTTCTGTTCGGACCGAGGACGCGTGGCGCGGCCGGAACCACTCACCGCCTCCTTGATGATGCGGGTGATCACCGCGTTGGGCAGGTTCAGGTCCTCCGGCCTCTCCGCCATCTCGCCCGGCGCTCACCGCGTCCTCGGCGTCGGTGTGAGGCGGCGCGATGCTAACCCGAGTAGCGCCCCAGCAAGCCGGGCCGGAGCCGCCGACGGGAGCTGACCTGGCTAACGCGTCCGGCTCAGCGGCGTCCCGTCGCTGCTATCGATCCGCTCGATCGGCTCCGGTGAAACGTGCACGCGGACTCTACCGGGAGCGACCACTTCCGGGACGTTTCCCGCGGAGCATCCAAGCGCGAGATCTCTTCCGCCTCCTGTCACCTTTGACCTGTGATGTCTGCGTGATGTCAGCGGCCCCACTCTCGCGAGACTGGTGAAGACGGAAGAGCCGGATTTAATATTTATTTCAAGTCTGGATGAAACTGCTGACGATTTCCATGATTATGTATTTCTTTGGTTTGTAAATATTCTGAAAGTTGTGAGAAAAAGTTCGTCCCCACAAATTGCCTCCTTACACTTTTAGGATTTATTATTATTTACATTCCGAATCTCCTCACCTGTAGAGATAAATTTCAAGTTATGGAATATTCCATTTTAAAATGTTACCAAGGGTGTCTGAAAAAAACTTTTTCTCTGTAATAGTTTTACATTCCGTATTTATTGTTTATCATTTATGTTTCAGTTGTTTCATTTTCTTAATAACTCTTATTATAATTGTTGCTCCAGAGTTTTGAATACTGGTATTTTCACCTGGACACATTTATTGTATTATTGTTAAGGTTCATATTTAGTCATTGTTATTTTAACGTCTTTCTACATTCATACATTACTTTGCTAATCTTGTGTTTCCTATAGATTTTGATATTTTAATTTTATTTAGGTGGAGGCTTTAATTAAGCCCATTTGGGTTTTCTGCCCCTTCCTGCATTTTATATTAATTATTGTAAATTATCTTATGAATTTGAACATTTTTTTAATTTTGTGCATAATAACAAAATAATAAAATGACAAGAAATTATGCAAAGTGACACATCCTCAATCATCGATTCAAATAATTAAGCAGAGGTTGGACAATAGTGGACCTTAAAAACTGATATAATAACAAAAAATATAATAGCAGGAAAGAGCAAATAGTCAATTACTTCAACCTTGTTTAAATGTTTGAATTAAGTCAAAGTAAAAAGTATTACTCTGGACAGCCAACTTAAAGTGATAAATAAGTAAATCTGGTGCTGAATTAGCCATAAAAACAGATTTTTTTAGGTTCAGCGCAGCGGCTGTAAGGTGATCAGCTCACAGGCCACAAACACTTCAATCCTCTCCCTGTTGTTTACGAGATGTTTCCACTGAGAGCTTCTCATATTTGGATTCCTGAATCCATCTCACATGTTCCTTGTGGCTAAAAATAAAAAGTATTGTCAACCCAACAGGAAGTCAGCCATTTTAATCGAACCCTCTTCTTTTTGCGATTTGCAGGCCTCGTACTTTCAGCTTTGATTGGAACAATCATGACACTTTCGACATGTACGCTGCTAATTTTGACACCTGAAGTTGTTTCCATGGCAACCCTGTCGAGAGCCCATCATTTGAATCCCCGTCAGAGCGTGACATTATCGCTGGATTGCGTTCGCTGACGTCTCTGATGACACATGAAAGACAGAACTCTTCACCAAAGCAACTGAAGCCACAAACTGATCTGCCACTGAAAATAATCCCCAACAAGTGTTTTTTAAGAAATGACAGAAGCTTGAATAAAGTCACGGTTGGTTGACTCTAAATGTCGTCACCAGCTCGAGATGGCTGCACTTGTATCCAGGATACTTTGGCCACATTTTTATACAGTGGCAGGAAGTGAAGATGTGTCAGTCATCTTTGTTTGTGTCATTTTGGGTGTTCCCATAAGATTTGTTGACAGTAAGAAAAAAAATAGAATGGTGACAATTATTAGTAGTAGTATTATTGTTGTTGCTGTTTAAAGGTAAAATAAAAAATATTATTATTGTTCAAAGTTGTTTTTATGTGATTAGCTAGAAAACACTCAGGGAGTGCAAACCTTCGCTCATTCCCTAAAACAGATTCCCAAATTCAAGAATGCCATGGCTCACCAGTCAAAAAATCTTCAGGGGCCCAAACAACCTCTAAATCCACTAAAGAACAGAGCCCTCATCTCATAACTCCACAAGAGTCAACAATAATCCATCCGTTTATTGTAAGACATTATGTGTAACTGTAATCACACCCTGTTAGAAAACATTTACATCAGTTTTACAGTAGGTCAGTTGGTGACTCAGCCACCAATGGGAAACAAACTTCAGGACCAGACTGGCTAATTAAAGTTCACATTAATGAAGAACGAAACAGAATTTAACCACTTTGATCACTTTCAATATCCGAATCAGAAATACTTTATTAATCCACGAAGGGGAAATTGGTAGATCACAATTGCTCCTACTAGAATAGTAAAGTCACCCTGTAGGAGAATACAGTGAGCTAAGATGAAAATGGCGTAAAGGTACATTTATTTATGCAGAAATTAGTCTAATACCTATAATAACACAATGACATGTGACCGGAGACAGTGGTTAACAACAAAATAAACACTACATAGAATACTGGACCTGATAATGATTGTGCAGGTTACACAACAAACACTATAATAGATGTTACACTACAACTTGATGCTAGTGAGATTTCACTGATTGAGCAGTTGACAGTATAAACAGTATAAAATACAAATCTAAATGCAGTAAGAAATATAAACTCATGCTATTTAAATGCTCACACAACAACAGGATATTGCACACGATACTGTAAATATTCGTTCATTTTCTACCGCTTATCCCGTTAGGGGTCACGGGGGGCTGGAGCCTATCTCAGCACCTTCGGGCGAAGGCGGGGTCACCCTGGACAAGTCGCCAGTTCATCGCAGGGCTGACATATAGACACAAACAACCATCCACACTCACATTCACACCTACGGGCTATTTAGAGTGACCGATTAACCTACTAACCCCCAGTCTGCATATTTTTGGGCTGTGGGAGGAAGCCGTAGAACCTGGAGAAAACCCACGCAGACACAGGGAGAACATGCAAACTCCGCACAAAAACGCCCTGAGCGGGGAATCAAACCCAGGACCTTCTTGCTGTGAGGCAGCAGTGCTAACCACTACACCACTGTGCCGCCCATAAACAATTGAAAATAAATTAAATGCTCCAAAAATATAGAGCAGCGGTAAAATACTGTACATGATATTACACACAAGTTGAACTGGATGCAGAGATACAAAATAACAACAATAATAGGAAATGTAGATACAGTAAAATAAAATGTATAAAAGAAAACCGGTGCAAAATTGTGTGGTAATGATCCACACCACGAGTAGTCAATGCCAGTGGGAGGGTTTCGGACCTGTGAGTTCCCCTGGTCCAGGTCACACGCTGAGCCGAACCCAGAAGAGTCCATGAGGTTGGACTCAGCGTGTGTGAGTTATAAAGTCTGATGGCCACACGCAGGAATGACTCCTTGTGGCGCTCTGTAGGGCATTTGGTCTGGTTTAGTTTTCCACTGAAGCTGCTAATAAATATGATAAATATGAAACTATACATATTGTTGAGTAACTTCAAACTCAATTAAAAGTTTAACACTTGAAACTTTAATGTGCTTATTGCGAATGACCTCTGGTGGCCCACCTGCCCGAAAACATACCCTCGCTTTGCATAGAATTATCTGTGTTGACCTCGACCTTTGACCTTTCAAGGTCAGATTTATTTTTCCTGTGAGCTATCGAACAGACAGAGATGTTAGATTTTGGACATTCCTTGATTTTTCTCGGCTGGGGGGGGGGTGCGGTTAATGTAATTTGGTGCGATAAAGAGTGCCTGTTGGTGCCGCCAGATGTGTGAAACATGAACTGGTTCTGGCTATGTGCTGGACCCTGAGATTAGTTATAAAAAAAGACAACATTTACACCTCCTTATTTAAAATTCATTCGGAGACATGCCCAAGAAACGTGTTTACCTTTCAGTGACCTCGGCCTTTGACCTTGAAACGCCCAAAGCTAATCATCTGTAGCCAGTGCTGTCACCTGCAGAATGACACCAGTTGGACCTCTCTGTGTCAGTTTTGGCCATCGAAGTCTGATCAGGTGTAGGAGGGGTGAAGATACACCTGTGATGAAATTTTCATCAAAATCCCTCCACATACAAACAAACATAAACTGCTACACAATCATAACGTCTTTGGGGAAGCTAACAATAAATAATCGTAATAAATTGCACCGTGTAGCCAGAGATAAACCGACAAACGAACATCCTTTGAAACCCGGAGGCCATGCAGTCTGGTCACAGACTATTTGCAGCGCACTGATGAATATTAACAAGCCCGACTGGGCAGACCTGCAGCTCAGCCTCCACCTTGGTTACAAACAGAGTGGAGAAGGTCAGGTTCTGCTGGGCTGGAGAGGTGCCGCGATGGTTTCCATGGCAGCTGGAGGGAGACGAAGCAGCCCACACACTGGAAACTGATCCGTGCGAAGGCGGATCCCGACGCCCACCAGGTTCAAGCATCTACAGCTGTTTCTGGGCGGCGCTCCAGGATGAGGTTTCCTCAGCTCCGTTGTCTGTGTCGGTGGAACAATCGCCACGGCAACGCTCACCTACACGTCGGCTGGTCGCTGCAGAGGTGGACTGACCAAATCCTCCCTGTGGCGCGGGGTTGATAAGGTGGAGGAGGAGTGAATAACAATTCACACGCAAGAAAAGAAAGGATGTTACAGCCGCAACAGGCCTCCACAAATATTCAGATTTATTGATCAGGTAACATCAATACGCACATCTGAGCACACTGACGAGAGAGTCACGAAATAACAAGCTGAGGTTTCATAAATACCGTTCATCACTGTTGATAACCGGAACTGCTGGGGATTCGACCCTGACCCAAACAAAGATGGCCGCCGGAACTCCACTTCCTCCAGCTGTCCAAAAACGAAGCCCAACCTTCCCGGAAACAAGCACAGATAAGTGCAACAGCAATGATGTGTGGTAAAAAAACGTTGAATGGTTTAAAAATGGCCTGAAAAGTAAAGATAAGTGTTGAAAGATGACTACAGTTCCACACTTGAACAGCAAACACTCACTCACCACTAGTCTTTAAAGTAACAAACCAAAAAAAAAAGGAATTTCCAACTGAAACTAAAAGATAAGACGGCTGCATCCAGCCGGTCTGACGGGTTCAACAGATCCAGACATTCTTTGTGAGAGCTGCTCGACGAACCCTGAAGACTGTAGGCATCGCAAACGTCGTCATCAGCTTCCTGCTGCACGCTCGATCCGTGCGTCACCTGACTCTTCTTCCGCACAAAACGAGCCAATCACATTCCGCCTCCTTCGTTCCTCCTGAGCGAGCTGTTGATGATGAAGAGCTGAGACAATGATCAATACAGCCAAAAGTGACATTGTTGGTGCACGTGAAGCACGAGGGGAAGGCGACAGAAAGGTGCTGATGGTGAAAATTCATCATGTCCACTAAATTCACTCTGGCGTCTGTGGTTTTATTTCGAATGCTACGACCGCACGTTGTAACGCGTTGCCGGAACAGGAACAGGAGAGGAAGAGGTGGAGACGGTCCCCAGTTTGAAAATTCCTGGGAATTCACATCGGAAGCGGGTTCGAGTGGACCGTAAACATCTCAGGTGAAAAAGGCCCAACGGGGACGACGCTCCCTCAGGACGCTGAGAAGAACCAACCTGTCTGCTAACATACTGCCTTTGTGACCTGGGCGACTCCAATCTGGCGCCGCAGCGTAGCCTTCTGCTCTGACCTTCTGTGGAGCCGAAGTCTGATGCTTTTGGCTTTTTAGTGAAGATTTCAGTTGACTAACGATACAAAGTTTTCCTCAAATCATTTTCACCAGAAGCTGCTTGATGCTGCTCCCACCCAGCCTGAGGACGAGGAACAGTGGCTACATTTTCATTGTTTGGGTGGATCTTTCCTGTAAGTAGAACTACAGAAGTAACAGTTCAATATATTTAAAGCATCAAAAGAAGCAAAAAACTTGCCAGCTGGTTCTTAAAGGCCTCCACCAGGCATATAAAGCAGTCAGTGAAAGTCCAGTGTTGGGTCCAGAAGAGGGGCTGGGCTGGTTTTTGTGGTAGTGTTTTATCATTATTATTATTGTTATTTATTTTTTTTATTTAAAGGTTTCACAGGTTTAAATGCATGTTTTGTGACAGAGCCATTTAGGTCTGTGGGGTTCAAACTGGAAATGGGTGTCAGTTTTTAGTTGGACAAACATGAATATTGGTTGGGTGGATCTTTATAGGACAAGGAGGTCTCCTTGTTTTGTTGTTATTTTGGAAGAGGAAGTAAATACTGAGCCGGTGTAGACACTTAATGAAAGTGCTCATATCAGAGTGATGTCATATTATCAGCACATTAGTTGGACTTCAAATTTGAGCTAACTTGAACCAATTTTGATCACGTTTTGTTTCGTTTATAAGCCTCAGTTCACTTCAGTTTACTACTTCAAGTATGTTTGATGCCAAAACAACAAAGTGGTAGTACGACACCTTCTTTGTGTTCCATAAATAACAGCGTAAGAGCCTGCAGGAACACCTGAGCTGCTGTTTGGACCAGCCGAACATGTGATTCATCCCAAGCGAAGGAACCAAAATGCTGCTTCAGGCCATCGTAACCTTTGAGCATCGATGAGTTTCTGCAGCAGACAACAAGAACAAACACGCGGGCTGCAGATTCAGTAGCCTAAACCTGGAACGTTGGCTCCTTTATCCACGTTCTCAGCTTCTCCAGCAGGTCTGAAGGAGCTGCAACAGCAGCACACATGTGTGTTTTCACCTGATCAGAGCAGAAATTCTCTCATTTGAGGCTTGTTCCTCAATATCTTTACGTCCTGTTGTTGTCGTCATGTGATTTTCTGTCAGATGTCAGACTGCATCTGGTTCAATGGTAACGCTTTCTTTCATTGTTCTTGTCAGTAAAACTATTTCACAGCAGGTCAGACTCCAGATCCACTGAGGGTGTAACAACTGTACTGGCTGTACGGACATTGTCGTGCATTGTTTGTGCTCTTATTGTTGTAGACGCTATGGAAACCAAACAGAAAATGTGAGTGTTTGCATTTAGTCGTAGCTGAGCAAGTGTGTGAGAGAAGACAAGGCCGAGCTTAAAGGGACAGTTCACTGCAAAAATGTAAAACAAAATATATATATACGGTGTTTTAGAAAGAGTTTACTGGTATCGGACAGTCCGTAGAGTCAGTACTCGCCGATTCCGATACCGCCATTTTCGGCGGTACCGGGAGTATTTGTGATTCTGGTATCAGAGTCATAACTAATACGGACCTCATGTTGGTACCAGTAATTATTCAGTTATCCAGGAGCTGCAGCACAGACACGTTCAAATGATTGGCTAATATTAGAAACCTGTCCGTCCTTTGGCCCGCTGCTCCTTCTGCACTTCTTAACCTATCAAAACCATTCAACAATCAAAATGTTCAGCTCCTTAAAGACATTAAGGCCTTCGTTTTTCTCATTT
The DNA here is from genome assembly GCA_001698575.1 of Mola mola. Classification (NCBI taxonomy): domain Eukaryota; kingdom Metazoa; phylum Chordata; class Actinopteri; order Tetraodontiformes; family Molidae; genus Mola; species Mola mola. The sequence continues at coordinate 345,059 of KV751421.1, forward strand.
CTACCTCTTATAGTTTTTAAAATATTTGGCTTAATCTGGTATTTATATTAGATTCTTCCTTTCCACCCTGATTTTGTCTTCTAAGGCACTGCTGTGACCTGTGAGTTTTCTTTGATGGTGTCCCAACTCTTTCATGTAACATTAAAGGATTTCATCTCCTTCTCTGTCCATCACTTCTCTCATTGTCCCTATTGCCTCCTTTCCTCCAGTTTGTCTCTCTCGTCTCTTCTTGCTTGCGATCAATGAATTTCACCTTTTAGCCTCTTCGGTTATGCTAACATGCTGCCCGTCCTACGCGTTAACTTATACAGGCGCTCGGGACTTTTCTACCATAAACCAAATGATTGCTGCAGTTTTATTATCAGCAACCAGCATCCAAACACGTTTTCAGCAACAAACGCAGCTTGTCTCATTTAGTTCAGTGGCATCTCGCCGGCGAGTAGATGCTCGGTAGTTCTCACAGCGAGCTCTGTGGATTATCCTCAGGGACTCGGACTGAGTTCTGGAAAAAACAGATGTTGCTGCTGAGTTGTTGAAATGTACTTTTTGGAGCTTTTAGCACCACAAGCAAACTCTCATCTACATTTAGTTCCTTTATATTGGACTGTAAACATCGATTAACAGCACTTCAGGTGAGAAAACGTTTTTGTTTTTCAGATTAATATTGCACCCACCGTGTAGTTACACCAGACGAGTTGGGAAAATAAATGTATTGTTCACGAGCGCCTCACCTGCTCTCACAGAAATACATCGTGTTGGAAAGCACTCTGAGAGCACAGACCTCCACCGAGAATGGACACTCTGTGGAATTACACGCACCTTTGTCAAAGATTCCCTTAAAAAAAAAAAAAAATTCCTCAATCCAAATGATGATCTGTGTCAACACAAAAATCTAATCAGTCGCTCCTTTGGGCTTTAGGTTGCGTCTCTTTTGAAAAGTCATCAAAATGAATGTCTTTAATGCAACATAAAAGATTGACGACGTCAAAGGAGAAAGGTCACAGCTGTGCCTTAGAAGACAAAATCAGAGGGACAAAAGGAAGAAAACAACAACAAAAAGAACCTACCCTGTGTCCATAAGGAATTCCTGGATCATATGGAGGTGACGTCAGGGAAAAAGAAATAAAAGGGAACCACCCGAGACCCTGAAGTCACGACCACGCACTGATAATTTGTGGGAACGAGCTCGATATCGTCGTGGGTTGTCAGCTTTGAAGTGATGCCGCAGTAATTACAGCCATTACACTTAAAACTTCATTTCTGAGTAGTTCAGCTTCTGAAACCTGCTCCAGGGCTCCGTAGGATCCAGAGACTGAGCTGGATCTCCACGGAAATCCCACCATGAGTTCCTCTGGCCTCGTCCCGCCTGTCCTGACCAGTTCATGCACAGCTGTGGGAGGAAACCTGTGAAAACGCCGGCAACGACACAACCAGCACAACACAGAAACACTCGAGAGGTCAAAGTCAGGAAGGGGTCAAACAGTTGAAATGGTTCTGTTGATCCGCACGGTGAAGAATCCAGTTAAAGTCTGCGGATCAGGACTTTGTGTGGATCTTTAAGGTGAGGTGTGACACCAGGATGTAAAGGCTGCAGACACACTGCAGGTGTTTGTGCTCCGCGGGGGGTGACACATGTAGAACATCAGTGTGGTTCTGCTGAGAGCAGCTGATGAGGGAAGAGGAGGGACGACTACTTGAGAAGGTCCGCCGGTCTCCCGTGGAGCCAAGGCCCGTTCCGTGTTCGTTCTAGCTCGTTCTAACGAGGTTCTGCGCGAAACGGCCGGACAGAACCCGGGCAGAACCCGGGAAGAACCTCGGCGGTCCGCCGCCGCTGGATTCTTTAGGAAGCGTGAAGAGGTTTGTTTATGCAGCACTACTTTCGTGTACATCCGACAATTGCCGGCACCAACTACGAAACACACGTTCCTCGGCGCGTGAAAAGGGCCACAAAAAGTTGACCACGGCGAGAACTTCTGGCGTTTCGTGTCGGGTCCCGTGTTGCTTCTCGTTTCGGCCCCGGGGAACGACAACAGCTGCGTATCTCCTGGATCTACTTTCTGTTGGATGGCTGTGCTGCGCCTTTCTCTCCCTCTCGGCCGTGCGAGGCCGCCATCTTGAATTTTAATGTTAATTTCTAAAAAAAAAAAATGTGTTTCCTGAGATATTTTCTTTTAGGGTGTCGTGCCAATTTTGGATTAGTTTGAAGGAGAGCCGTGTTACTTCGTGGCTGTTTTACAAATTCACTCCGTGAGTATCGTGTGTTTGTTCCGTCTCTGTTGTCGACTCGGGACCTTTAACGCTTCCAACGCGTGAAAATGCTCCCAGCTTTCTGCTATTTAACTGCTAGCCGTGTTGATGAATAACGCTGCCTGCGCACTGATGGGTCGCTCGTTCCGATTGGTACTGCTGGTCGCACACACAACTGGACCGGTACACAAACTAACTTTTAATTCGCTTATAGGTGACAGACTTATCCTTTCATGCTAGCTAATGGCTTCCACATCCAGCGACCCAAGCTAACGCAGCTAGCCAGCGTTAGCTACTGTGGTCCAGTGGTTTGCAGAGCGTTGGCCAGTGTCTCGGTACCGGGGCCTGTGTGCACTGAACTATCGGCTGATTAAGAGTAATGTTTGACAGGCGTGCAGGTTTTATTGTGAAAGATGATAAGATCAGTATGTTGGTTTCATGTCGACTGCTAACCTAGCTACAATCTAACTTATCTGGCTGCTAACTTAGCTTCGTCGAGCATCTAGTGTTCAGTAGAGCACTGCTAACACGCACTGTGGGAAAATGGAAATGTTTAATTATTCACCGAGGTTTGCAGTGTATTTGTGGGGATATAAGTCTAAATAAATATTTACCACGGGCGGGTTATCAATGTTTGCAGCCTGCATGCGTAATCGAACGCTCAGGAGCCGAGTGTTTGGGGTGTTTTAATACTGTCGTGGGTAGTTTAAATATCACCGTCCTTAATAATTCTGCTGTACGTAGGGCTCGTGTTGAAATGCCAGTTAAATGCTGCTGTGTTTATGGTCGGTGGCCTCGCTGGTTGGAAATTGTGGTGGCGTATTGCCGGTGTTGTGTTTGGTCCCTGGCGTTGCACCGGTGGTTAGCCCCAAGCTAACGACGCGCATGGGTGGAGAGACGACAGTTAGCAAACAATACGGGCTGTATTGATAACTCCGATAGCATCCCGGCGGCCTTCCGGGTTTCCAAAGCCGATCAGCGTGGTGTGTTGTGTGGCTAACTTTAGCATACGAGCTAAAAATGCGAAGCATTTAATGCAGCAATCACGAACGAGGTGATGCTCCGAGCGACGCATTGTCGCTTCGGAGACATTTCCCATCTGACAGGAGTTTGAATATTTAATTTGTTTATGCCAATGGCGTTTCTAAACAGTAACTTCGCATTTTGTTCAATAACAAAGGAATGATCAAAACAATACCTAACATTGTGGATGGTGACACTAAAGACGTTTCTGTTGCACTTGACAGCGAGCCAGGGCGTTATTTGGGGTTACCACTAAGGGGCGCTGCAGGATAATGTTTAAAGTAGCCACAGAGCTAATCCTGTGATAGTATAAGAAGACCCCCCTCCCCAGCCGTCACTGGGCCTGTTGTTTGTTGCTTGTCATTACCAACAGTAGGTTTTTAATGGTTGCAGTGTGTGCACTGGCTGTTTGCAGTCACTGACTGGTACCTCATTACTGCTAGACCATAACGCCTCGTCCAATGCTTTGACAGAGTTGAATGACGTCTATCCACCAGTTGTTTGGGCCGTCCCGCAGGGTGGTCATATTTGCATTTATTCATATTGACAATATTCAAATGAGTCAAAGGGTTTATTTTCATATGATGATGAGATGATTGAGATATCAGTACAATGAAAGTTTTAGTTCACTAATGTCTACTGGTACTGTAAATAACACAGTCGCAAATTTCCAAATATATAAGATAAAACCGAATTGTAAAAAGGATAACAAAAGGTGAATTCCTGAATTGATTGTATGTGACTGTATCCTCAAAGCAGTTTGTTGTAGTCTCAAGTTGATGAGCAGGAGTCTGCTCTTAGTGTCAACAGGGCTGTGTTCTTACATCTATGAGAAATGTACTTGTTGTTTAACTCTTGGTAGCAAGTAACGTTTTGTTTGCTTTTCCTGTCATCTTGACAGTAATACTCCTACACCAGTTCGTTTAAAAAAAAAGAGAAACATGTCAAGTCATTAAACCTCTTAGCTGGACATACCGTACAGTAATGTTTGTTGTTTCTGCTCTTTCCTCAGGTTTCAAACTTTGGACCCCAGTCTTCCCTATCCAAGTGTGTTTCTTCATCTCACAGACTAAATGCAACTGGACCAGGGGGCTTGTGGGTATGAAGTGGCTGGGCGAATCCAAGAACATGGTATTAAATGGCAGACGACACGGACACAAGTTGACCAGCGAAACACCTGTGAGCCAGAGCCAGAGCCAGACTCGCTCTCAGCATTCACAGCGGACATCCCTGCGCCACAACAAGAACAGGAACCGACGATGTAGCCGCAGTGAGTGGTGTTATGATGTCATCATATGCAGTCAGCAGTCAGATGCACTGATGTCGGTCTGTGTTTGACACTCATAGGGTTTAATGCAGCCAGTCTGGAGGCAGAGAGGCGCTATGTGCCCTCCTCTGGAATGACTGCCAAGGAGTTGTGTGAAAATGATGATCTGACCACGAGCCTCATCCTGGATCCATACCTGGGCTTTCAGACACACAAAATGAACACCAGGTCAGCAGATTTACCTTTCATGACAGCTTCACACATGCCCTCATCTAAGATCCTGTTAAATATATATAATTTTTTTTTTCTGATCCTCACATTTGTGTTTGCTTTCTTTTGTTCCGTTAATGTGTTGCTGCAGATTTCGACCAATCAAGGGAAGGCAAGAGGAGCTGAAGGAGCTCATTGAGCGCTTCAAGAAACATGACAACTTGGAGAAAGCTTTCAGATCTCTGACGTCCGGAGACTGGTCCAGAAATCTGTTTCTCCACAAGACAAAAGCTCAAGAAAAGCTTTTCAAGCAGCATGTAAAAACACTTTTTTTAAATATATTTTTGTCTTTTTTTTTTATCACGGTTCAAAACCAGAGTATTAATGTGTAATCTCAACAGGTGTTCGTGTATCTGCGGATGTTTGCCACCGACAGCGGGTTTGAGATTCTCCCCTGTAATCGCTATTCATCAGAGCAAAATGGAGCTAAAATCGTGGCAACAAAGGAATGGTGAGGACATGCGACCATCTGTTATTTCTGGTTATCACTGCGCCACTAGTCAACACGATGCTTTCCTCAGCCTTCACCCACTCGCTGCTGTTACCTGCTATTACGTTATCTTATCTGATTGATTGGTTTGATGGTTGAATTGTAGCTGAGTCAGCCTGCACATTCTGTACGTTGGGGCCGTTCTGAGCTCTTGTACATAAGTTGAAGCTGCCTGCTGTTGCGCTAACGAGCAAACGTCCATATTCTGCTTTACAGGAAAAGAAATGACAAGATCGAGTACCTGGTGGGATGCATCGCTGAGCTCTCAGAGAGTGAGGAAAATATGCTGCTCCGGCACGGCGAGAACGACTTCAGCGTCATGTACTCGACCCGCAAGAACTGTGCGCAGCTCTGGCTCGGGCCGGCTGCGTTCATCAATCACGGTACCAATCCCTGTAGTCTCCAGTGATCGGGCTTTCACCAAAATCACCCGACCAAGTGTTTTCATGTCAAAATAATTTAATGTCCACTATTGGAAATTTCACTGACTTCGTTTTTTTTTCTTTCCCCAGATTGTCGGCCAAACTGCAAGGTAAATCTTTAAAATGTCTCTCACACTTGTGTTGCTCTTTGTTGATAAAGCTCTGTAAATAAGCTTGTGTTTGTTGTTTTGTTTAGTTTGTCTCAACGGGTCGGGATACAGCCTGTGTGAAGGTTTTGAGGGACATTGAACCAGGAGAGGAAATCTCATGTTACTATGGAGACGGGTTCTTTGGAGAAAACAATGAATTTTGTGAATGCTATACATGTGAACGGTATGAACAATAACAATTCATTTAATTAATTGCTACATAGAAGACAATTAAGGCACAAATAAGCTGTGTTGAACCTCAACAAACATAAACTTTTTACCTTGTAATTTGCACTCAAGTGAGCTGAATTAATGTCTTTCTTTGCTCAGTTCTTCAGAGATGTTTCACCTGCTCATTTTGTTTTGTAGACGGGGCACCGGTGCTTTCAAATCCAAAGCTGGACTGCCAGTAGAAGTGCCAGTGATCAACAGCAAGTACGGGTTACGAGAGACGGACAAGCGTCTCAACAGGCTGAAGAAGATGGGGGAAGGAAACAGGAGCTCAGACAGTCACTCAGTAGGCTCCCACACCGACATCGACTCTCAGGAAATGCCAAAAACACATCAATGTAAGAGGTCCTTAAACATGTTACGACTGCTGCAGATGAAAGTCACACGTTTCACAATGTAAACATGTTCACGTGGTGTTTTTACGTTCTTCAACATGCATCATGGCTGAGGATTTCTGCTTTCATTCTGTAATTCACCAATGACAGTGTCTAAAAACTCTGACAGCCCAGGTCTTTTACGTAAAAAATCTATGGAACCAATCCTGATGACTCGCAGGGGTGGGGCTTAACGTGTAGGAACAAAACTTAGTGCAAGTAGCTCCTCCTCTTCTTCCTGGGAATCCGTGTCTGGCTCAAGTATACGAGGCTCAATTACTGCAATGTTAGATCTTGCCATCGTTCGGTGTATAGTAGACTATTTTAAAAGAGCAGATGACAGAGAAGCTATGTTCTGCCTCGCTGAAGCTGCGGGAAAGAGGAAGAGTGAGTGGAAATGGGGAGGGACAGGAAGTGGGTGGGTGGGAAGAGCCAAAGGTGTACAGTTGTCAAAGTACCTTTATTTGTCAATTCTGCCATATGTTTGGCACATACACGGGCATAGTAGTTATATCCAAGAAGATGACAAATGGATTTTTTAAATGAAAAATACAAATTTCACACAACATGGCTGGAGGAGGACTTGACCTACATTAATTTCTGGTTGTCTGTTGAGTTTTACGATCTCTATATCAGGAAACTCGCTTAAATCTTTGAGACGGAGTCTTTTTGTCCTCATTCTATCACAGAAGCAAATTAACATAAGTGGGTAATCCTGTTTTATCTCAGGTTAAATTCAATCCTTCATCGCTCATCGGCACTAAAGCGTTATCACCTAGTAACAGACATATATTGTCATCGTTCTGAGCTGAATAGTTTGTAACTGTTGAAATGAAACAAATGACAACTGGAACCAAAACAATGACACCCACTTACCTTGAAGATCACTGAGTCAGCGATGTTGGTGACAAATGGAAAATGTCTCCAACTTGGAGGATTTTCTAAACAACAAAAGAGTTTCAGCAGACTGATGGAGGTCAAATAGTGAATAAATACAGTATTTCAGCAGTCACTGGGTCTTTTCAGATAATCGTTGGATAATGGTCAAGTTTATTCTATAGTGGGGAGAATTAAAGATTTTGGGTTGAGTGCTCATTTAATATAATTTTCTGTATTAACCGTACCGTAACTGCCATAACTGCCATGGTTGCCAAACAGCTGTTACCAAACCAAGATGTGAGCTTCCAGGTAGGAAAAATGTGATAATGATGATTTTCTTTAGAACCCAAACTCAAAAACTAGGCATCAGAAGAAATCCCATGTGGCACGGCAATTTGCTGAAGGTAGAACTCCACAAGTGTATTGACTGAAGTACAATATAGCAGAGCAGTAGATTAAATACTGCAAGGTGACGATCAGCCATTGGCTGCTCCACACTGCATATTTAAGACAGAACTCTCATGTTTGATTTGCTAAATGTCAGCCAGCAGGTGTAGGTGTGTATCTGCCAACATTATAAATATTTAATGTGCAACATTTTGTCTTTCTCAAAAGCAGCTGCCAGAAAAAGAACATCATCATCATCGTCATCATCATCTGGCCTGAAATATAAAAACAGGACTCAATCCAGACAGAGTTTGTCAAGAGCCCTTACTACCTCATGTTCCAAACAAGGCCGTGTAAACAATAACAGGGTACCAAAGAGACTAAAATCCCAATCCAAGCCTTCACTAAGTAAAGTCCAGTTGCGGAGTCGCAGGAGGGCTGCGGAGCCCAAGGCCTTGGCCAAAGGAGAGACTTGCCAGCTGGGTCTCAGGGACTCGAAGGTGTCGCTGTGTAAAGGCGTCACCATCAAGAAGGAGAAGGATGGGCAGGAGCAGGTGCAGCAGACGCTTGGCCAGCGGGGCTGCCTCACCCGGCACGCTGCCAAGGAAAATGGCAATCTACCGCACGTGCAAAGCAATGATGGCAGCCAGTGTTCCACGTACAGAACTCGCAGGTCCTCAAGGACCCTTGTAAAAGCCCAGGAAACGCAAACTGGCGTTACACTGGAGGCCAGTGCTATGGACGGCTTGAGCCCAGTCCTTGGTGGAGTGGTTATCAAAACAGAGCCAGCCGACATGGAGGAGTACCTTCGGCAAGGAATAGGGCTGGAGCAGCCGGCCTTAGATGCTGGTTATTCCCGAAGAGGCTCGTGCCCCAGGCGGAAACGACCGACACGGCTCAAGACCGAGCGGACAATTAAATGTGAGGACTCGTACTGTGAGCCGTTCATGCCGGGGGCCGCCGGCCACACCGGCAACTTCTCAGACTGTGGTAACATGCTCTTGAGCTTCACGGACCGACACAGGGACTACAACGGGGTAGCAAATGGCAGCAAAGCCCTACGCAGGGACAAAGGTAAGAGTAGTTGCCGGTCACAGGACAAGGGCAAGAAGAAGCGCCGGATCACACGATACGATGCTCAGCTGATCCTGGAGAACAACACGGGCATCCCCAAACTGACACTCCGCCGGCGGAGGGACAGCAGCAGTAGCAAGACCAACGATGCCAACGACCCCATTGGCTCCTCCAACCTCTCTGCCTCTGCGGTCAACTCGGCTTCCTCCAGCAAAATCAGCATTAAGTTCAGCAAGGACCACGATAAGGACAAGGGCAGCTCATACATCGCCAAACTGAACAATGGCTTTTCCCCGGTGGTCCACAGTAACTCCACCAAGCTGAAGATCCAGCTGAAGAGAGAGGACGACGTACGCAGGATGTCCCAGACCAAGGCCGACCAGATGGCCTACAACGGGGACATAGCTCAGAGTGTGGAGGCCAGAAATGGTGGACATCGAACGCAGAAGTCCCTGGCAGAACCTTCGTCTGAAGAGGACGATGAGGATGAAGAGGAAGACGAGGACGACTACTTCGACAACGAGTTTGAAGACGATTTCATTCCGCTTCCTCCAGCGAAGCGCCTGCGACTCATCGTAGGAAAAGACTCCATAGACATCGATATCTCCTCCAGGAGGAGAGAAGATCAGTCGCTGAGGCTCAATGCATAAGCTGTGGAGCTCATCACTCCCACCTTGCTGTAAATAAAGATGACCCGCTAATCAACTGTTGTGTTGATGTAAAAGAAGTAATTTAAAAAAAAAAAAAGGAAAATGGCTGAAAAATTATGAATCTGAAAGAACATTACTAGAAGGTGCTGTTGGCCTGAAACAAACCTCCGTTCTTCACTCGTGCTCCTCATTTCGAACGCAAACTAAATGAATTACATTAATTTCCCCTCACACGGTCCATGTGCAGAATGTTTCCTGCCCACTGTATGATTTGTAAATTGCTCGAGTTTATCATATTTATCTTGTTTTGGAATAATGTTTGGATCATGAAGTGAAGAATGAGAGTTTTGTTTGAAGTTCAACTCCTCCTGAAGGTCAATGCACTTGTTATATTCACAATGGACATGGGTATTGTAGAAAGTGTACAGTCTGGCGACTCTCCCCTTTGTCTCATAGACAGGTTTTTATCAAACCTTTGATTTTATTTTGTTTTTCTCTTGTAATTTCTTTGTGGCGAATCATGATGGGCGTACAGTGTGGTGTGGTTGGTCCAGAGGCATTATGAGATCAGTCAGTTCATTTCCCTTTCAGGGGCCGTGTTGTCATTATCACAGCAGCTCTCTCTTTCAAGAATTTATCTGAAGCAGTGGGAGATGGATGGAACCCTTTTGTTTTTTGCGTGTCCTGCCGCTGGTTGAGCTAGAAACGTGAAACTTGACTGGACTGTGCAAACGCATTCCAACAAAAATGAGCCCTATCAGTACTTTAAGGCCACACCCCTGTCTGAGTCTGATTAGCGTGGCCATTAAAGGAGAACACCTTTTTATTCAACCAGAGCCCTATTTCCTGTCATTTCAAGCTCTAAACTGTTTTTTTTAAAGGTCATATTTCACCACTACCTATGTCTCAAGATGTTATTTAAGTGTCTGGTAACACTGAGTAGATACCTAATGTTAAACAACCGTGTGTTTTTCACTAAATAACTAGTGATACTGTATAAAACAAATGTTTGTACCTGTGTTTTCCCTCTAATGGTGCTCCACAGACATGACCGCTCAGCTGAAATCTTAGAGCTTAGGACTGGAGAAATAGGGCTTAGGTTGAAAAATACCAGAGTTCTCCTGTAAACACAGATGACGGCTCATTAGCATAAACTGCGAAGCACTAGGTTGACTTTCACTTGTTGGCTATTGACTAGCATCAATACCAGACTTAATGAGATACTGGAACTCGAGCCCCTGACCTGATGGAAGTAAAGTATGACTTTTTTTGTTCGGGTTAGGAAGCGAACTGTGTGTACATCCACATTTTATAAAGTATTGGGATTTACATTGACCAATTTCCATCACGCCACGGTCGGGCTCTGGCAGCAGCTGGATGGTTCTTCAAATGATCAAGATCAGTTGAAAATAATGGTGCAGAGGGTGGGGCTCAATAACTCGATGGTTATTTGAAGAAGACATTGTCAGGATGTTTGCTAAAAGGTTTCACCCACATGGGGGCGCTAAAATGCCCAAACCTGCTGCTACACTTAAATTTGGTCTCACTGATCTGTTTTTAACTATATGTATTGGCACTCTGTTTACACAGCTGGCAGTGTGTGAGAGGATACGTCATTAACAACCTTGTTTTTCTTTTTTTTTTTTTTTTTTAAAGGAGTAACCTGTCACGTGATGAGGGTTTCTCAGTAAGTGTTACGTGGCTCACTGGTGTCAGGGATGAACCGCCCACCTCTCAGCATTATCTCTGGCTCCAGTTTGTCACGTCCTGAGAGATCAATCATATTAAACCTTTAGGTGAACCTTTCACATGTGTGTCTAATATGGGTTTAAATGTTCGCCCTCACAACATGCATGTGGTGCCACTGCGCGTGTTCAGTTTGCCTGCAGTCGTCACATGTTCATATCTTGGAGTTGCACAATGTTTTTTCCCAGTGAATGAGCAGCCTGCAGGTTTTATTCTGAGCACTGTAAATAAAGTTAGCAAAGCTGCTGAATTCCCGGAAATAAAAGCACATGTTTTACAAACTTCAGATAGATTAGAGGGTAAATGAACCTTTATGTTTGGAGCTGCTGTATGATGACAACATGGCACACAGTCGTTCAGCCCTTCACATGGACCAGGGAGGCAAACTAAAGCCACACGTTGAGGCTCCTTATGTGCTTTTTAATCTGTGTGTACAGAAAGACTGACACAATCATGACTCTCAAAGTCCAGTCT
>KV751421.1:357310-368099 GCA_001698575.1 Mola mola
CTGTTCATATCACCAGCAGCTAATCGCCGTACACGTGGTCTCGCTCTGTCCTCCCCCCTTCGTCGGACACTGTCAAGTGCTCCAGGTGTTCGTCTGTGTGGTCTTTGTCCTATTGACAGCTGTCGAGACTTCCAACTCATCCCAAAACGTAAAAAAGGAAAAAAAAAAAAAGTCAAACAAATGTGAATAGTTTGCGGACATTTTAGTGTGTTGCGTGGGTAATGGGACACACGTAAAGAGAATTAAAAATGGACATTGTGTATATTGTCCGATATGTAAATCATGTGAACACATCTTGTACTTATTTAACAGTTTTGAATACTTGAAAGCTATATAAAGTTTCTTTGTGACTCTTGTTCCCTGAGGCTTTTTTTCAGGGCGGATGGATGTTTGTCTTCATCCAGCTTGTGAACGCTGCATCTCACAGATTTAGTTCCCCAGATTTCTCTTACTGTCAACAAGTGAAAACATGCAATCTGCTCACTGCAGTTCTAAATAAAGGAACAAACAGAACATTTATTGAGGACTATGTTCAGCGGAGGAGTGATCCACATTTGGTATTTGTGGCAGCAGGTTTGTGTGCGTTTCCATGGTGATGACCTGTTTTTGGATGATAATAATGAAGCATCTGATGCAAGACAGATCAGAGAAACTTGTTAGCAGATGCTTTCACTATTAACGTTTGTGTGGAATCTGTTGACAGGAAAAGCGCAGAATATCAGCAGATGTTTCCTTTAAACTCTGTAAGGAAAAATGAAGCAGCTTTAGTTCTCTGAAAATTATCTTAAGCACGTGCTTTAATTGACAATTTATTTAGATAACGAGACAGAACCACAAAGTTGTTTGAGATACATTGTTTTTCAGCTTTGAACAAATCCTTTTTTATGATTAATAAATTTAATCTGTACTGCCTGATGTGAAAGCAGTGTTTTTTTGATGACGAATCCACACAATAAAAGGTAACAGCCATGAAACTTGATAAACATTAAGAAAAATATTTCTTAGTAATTAGCCATTTCAGATTGAGTGATTATAGAGTTTAGTTTATTTTCAAAAATGTTAATGCTAGGAAACCGTAGTCTCCTCAACTAATCTCTACAATAATCTCGGAGTGTTTAGTAGGAAGCAACTGGATTTCTTATCTTGTTGGGAGACGTTTCGCCTCTCATCCGAAAGGCTTCTTCAGTTCTGAGGTTCAGTGCGGGAAACCCAGGTATTTAACCCCGAGTGGGTAGAGACAATCACCAATCACCAACAAAGAGGACGTGTTTTGAAACACACAGCCTCGGGGGTGCGGTCGTCTGGCTAGGCATCGTGTGAGTCGTTAAGGTCACAAGAGCCCGGGTGTGAATCCCTCGAGAGTGTTTGCCCCTCACCCCTGGTTCCGTGTGACCCCTTGGGCTCACATGGCCCCAGGTGTGTGTTTCAAAACACGTCCTCTTTGTTGGAGATTGGTGATTGTCTCTACCCACTCGGGGTTAAATACCTGGGTTTCCCGCACTGAACCTCAGAACTGAAGAAGCCTTTCGGATGAGAGGCGAAACGTCTTAAAACAAGATAAGAAGTCCAGTTGCTTCCTACTAAACACTCCGAGATCAAGATGACCTGGATGACAGAGAACCTTCACGGACTCTACAATAATATTTACACTCGCACCCTTTGACTTCCTGGTTGATCGTCAGCCAATCAGGAGCCTCCTGCCGAAACGCTGTCCAATCAGATTCGCCGGAGCGCTATTTGAAAGCTGCTCGTGTTCGTGTTGTTGACCTGCTGACAACGGTGTCCACGGAGCTTGTTGGTAAACTGTGCCGGTCGGTAAATAAACCACCGCGTCGTCTCCTTAAGTCGCCGTTCGGCCTCGTTGCTGTCAACGTTGAACATGACGTCCGCTGAAGTTCGAGCTGCGGTGAGTAAGAAATTATTCCACTGATTTATGACGTTTAACCGACGGCTGTTAGCTTCGCTGGCTAGCATCGTTAGCTAACGTGCCTGTCTGCGTCGCACTGTTTTCGGTGCCTACGCGGTTCAGTTTCACGCTGGCACCGTTTTTAAAACTGCTGAGTTTGTGGGGTTTGTCTCCGTGTCTCTGAATAGCTTCCAGCCGCTGAGAACCCGCTGAGGATGGGGAAAAGCACGGCGGCGGGTCAGAGGAGAGCTGCCCTCGGAGAGATAACCAACTGTTCCGGAGTAGCAGTGAACACGAAGGTAACATCACGTGTGTTGGTTCGCTCTGACAAAACTATGTGGACACTATTTACATTCACATACACGTTTGTGATTAAACTGCTCCGACTTGTCTCCTCAGAGGACAGGACGAGCCAAAGCTCCAGCCAAAGCTCCAGCCAAAGCTCCAGCCAAAGCTCCAGCCAAAGCTCCAGCCAAAGCTCCAGCCAAAGCTCCAGCCAAACCTCCAGCCAAAGCTCCAGCCAAAGCTCCAGCCAAAGCTCCAGCCAAAGCTCCAGCCAAAGCTCCAGCCAAAGCTCCAGCCAAAGCTCCAGCCAAAGCTCCAGCCAAACCCTCCTGTGCCCAAGAAGCTGTACCCGTTCAGGTTGTGCATCCGGTCGTCCAGGTGGAGGCACCTGCGGATCCCCTCCCCCTGCCCTCAGAGGAGCCAGCTGACGCCTCCATGAAGGAGGAGGAGGAGCAGCTGTGCCAGGCGTTCTCTGACGCTCTGCTCACCGTGCAGGACGTGGACGAGCAGGACGCAGACCTGCCGCAGCTCTGCTCGCAATACGTCAAAGACATCTACAACTACCTGCACGTCCTGGAGGTGACTCTCGCCCCCGGTCGCACTGCCGTCGCTCTGCGTCGTCGTGCCGCTCCTTTTCATCGCTGTCTGTCCCTGCAGGTGCAGCAGGCCGTACGAGCCAACTACATGCAGGGTTATGAAATCACCGAGCGGATGCGGGCGCTGCTGGTGGACTGGCTGGTCCAGGTTCACTCCAGGTTCCAGCTGCTGCAGGAGACTCTGTACCTCACAGTTGCCATCTTGGATCGTTTTCTCCAGGTACGAGCGCTCTGAAGAGAGCCGGTCTGGGTTCTGTAAGCGGTGTGAAACCCTCCCTCCCGCTGTGCCGCAGGTCCAGCCGGTGTCTCGCAGGAAGCTGCAGCTGGTCGGCGTGACGGCCATGCTGGTGGCCTCTAAGTACGAGGAGATGTACGCTCCAGAGGTGGGAGATTTCGCCTACATCACAGACAACGCCTTCACCAAGTGTCAGATCTTGGAGATGGAACAGGTGGTTCTGAGGGGCCTCAACTTCCAGCTGGGACGTCCGCTGCCGTTACACTTCCTCAGACGAGCCTCCAAGGTGTCCAACGTGAGTTTTCCACCGCAGCACAAGTTAATCGTGTTAAAGAGCCGCAGAGTTATTTCTCCTCACTCATGGACACATGATTGCATCTTCCATCTTATCCAATGAACCCAAACCTACATGACAAAACCCCTTTTTTACATTTAACAAAATTGGGGAAAGATGGAAACGATCCCAAAATGGCTGCTCATCCAAACACTTGCATTAATTCTGCTGCCATCCCGCTTCTGTAACTCGTCTTTTCCACCACAACTAGCCTCCCTTCGGTCCATCAGCACCGTTTTAGTTGTGCGAGCTGAGCAGCCATCTTTATTTGTGGTGTACATTAGTTTTTAAGAGCTGTCTGAGTTTCCTGCACATCATAAAGCTGCACAGCATCCTAGTTTGATTTGTGGTGCAGCTGAGCTGGTTGAATGTTGGACAAAACGTCTCGTCTAAAACAAGTTTACCGCTGAGACCAACACGCGTTGCTGCGTTCAGGCTGATTATGTGGTACTGAGAGAATCTGTGTGCGTCTCAGGCTGACGTAGAGAGACACACGCTGGCCAAGTATCTGATGGAGCTGACCCTTGTCGACTACAACATGGTGCACTACCGGCCCTCGGAGATCGCCGCCGCCTCGCTGTGCCTCTCCCAGCTGCTGCTCGCCGGGCTGCCGTGGGTGAGTCTGCCGGAACCGCAGCCAGCGGTTTTAGTTTAATCCTCCCGTGGTTTGACCCCGTCCGTCTCGTCAGTCTCCTACGCAGCGGCACTACTCGACCTACGACGAGGCCCACCTGAAGCCCATCATGCAGCACATGGCCAAGAACGTGGTGACGGTGAACGAGGGGAAGACCAAGTTCCTGGTGAGTTTGCAGACGGAGCCTGATGTTCTGATTCCGTGTGGAGAACAAAATGAGTCTTACGGACTTTGTTCCTCTGCAGGCGGTGAAGAACAAGTACTCGAGCAGCAAACTGCAGAAGATCAGCCTCATCCCTCAGCTGAAGTCGGCCGTCGTCAAGAACATGGCGGCTGCTCTGCTCAACTCCTGAGGGGAATTTATTATTTTTATACCCGTCAGCCTGCACCCGTAGAGGAACGCTAGAGTTTTAAAATTTTTTTGAAAGCTTGCGGTTCGGAAATCTGGGACATTTTTCAGGGATTTCTTTAAAAACATTTTACGATACAACAGATTTGCACTTTGTTCGGCAGCCTGGATTTAAAACGTGGGAGTGTTTCTCCTGGATGTGGACTGATGGACCATCGTCAGAGCTTCACTGACTCCATGTTCTACCTCAGAGTGTCTTGATTTTTGGTTGGACTTTTTATCTGTTTCCAAATCACACGCATGCACGTTGGCATCTTTGTGTCATTTGTTAAACCACGAGCAGATCAGTGAGACTCCAAATGAGCTGGAGTGAAATCAGTTAGGTTGTTTGCTGCCAAAGAGCAGCTGAGTTTGTGAAATTTAAACTTGATTCACAATTTATCGCTACATTTCATCAATATTTCTGCCACTGATGACACTTTTCTTCAGTGTGTTAATGGAGAAATAAAACATGGCTTTAATCCAATCAATGTCTCTGTGCTTCCAGTTTTCAACTGTCAAATCATCAAAAAGCAAAGTGCCTTCAATTTGGAAGTCTGTCTGCTGGACTGAAGTTTTCATCATGAAAAGAATTCTTGTAGCAGTTGACTCTGAAGGAATTAAAGTTTGATGCTCACACATCAAGCAGAAGGTGCAGCTGTGCTGGGGATCGTGTTTTCACCCATGAGGCTGATTTTGAATCGTGAGGTTCTCCTCTTTTAAACATAATCTCATTCATACACACCATGTTATTATTAATAAAAAAAAAAAAACAGTTAAAGGGACATTGTGTAATGCTGCCACCTGGTGTTTAAAACTTTTTCTTGACCTTCCACTTTTAGTTTTGTCCTCGACTTCTCCCGATTCCCCAGAATTTTTTTTTTTACAATCTTGAACATCACATCTTGAATATCAACTTCTCATTCAAACATTCACTTGTCGTCTGCATAAAAATGACACGATCCATTATTACGTTGTATAACTTGGCCGAGTGGGAGCATTTAGATGGACAATAAATCTGGACCTGGAATCCAACCTTGCAGTCCACCACAAGTTGAATGAGAAGTGGATCAGGTACATACGGTGACTGAGAATATAGGAGTAAAACCAACCAAAACAGTGAACTTCATCGGCTCATTTACCTCAAAGACGAAGATTTCTACACGCGTAAATCAAGAGCTCCTAATATATTTTACACGTTCGCAGCTTAAATGAGTAATTAATCAGTCAAATGATACAAAATTAATCGAAAACAATATAACATCACTTTTGAACTACTTAATTTTTCCTGTGAAAATTCTCAGCTTTATAGTTATTTTAGATATTTCAAGGGTTTGTACCATTGACAGTAAACTGAATATATCTAAAACCTCTGGAAGGCCTCCTGGTGGCTGGCTGCAGTAGTATAGCTCATTCGTCCCTCCCCCTCCAAGTACGTGTCAAATAGAGTAAATATTTTCCTTTTTTACAAACAGTTTTGGTACGTTGCCTGGAACGCAGTCCGGTGAACCTTTTTCACTTTATTTTTCACACCTCCGGACGTTTTAACATTTTCAAACAGCAGATCTTTTCAGCCAAAACCCACTCCGGTGACATCACTCGAGGCAGCTTCACTGAAGTCGGAGTCAGGCCACTGAGCTGCGAAGCAGTGACAGCAAGAAACGACAGCTGTGAGTCAGAGCGTCGCTCCGCCGTCTCACGTCCACGGAGCCACTGACGGACGTCTTTGTGGCGCGGCGGCAGACAATCGCACAGTTAGTGCCGCGCTCACAGCTGAACGTGATGACAGGACAAGGACACCCATCATTACGTGTGCGCTCACACGCCCAGCTGGCTGCCCGTGCTGCGGCGTGTGGAGGAGCATTGTGCCACTCGCACTGACCCCCAGTGACCTCACCGCCCTCCTCCGCACAGTACCGAGTGACCGCTGTCATCCGACGCCTGCAGCTGCTCAGCGCGACTGAGGCCAACTAATGTTACACTTTACTAACACTTACACCTGTTCTGAGTCACTAATGAGGAACTAACGATTAGTAACTTTATTTCATGGAATAGTAAAAGCATTACTTATTCTTTATTAGTTGATGCATCACACTGACTAATAACTAATAACTGAGTTATTATACAGATATTAGTTAATACGGTGCCAGCAATGATAGTTTTATGCCCTTCAAGCTAAAATAAGTAACATTTTAAACGAGCAGGTGGGCACAGTTTATAAGCTACTTACACAAATTATAGTTTTACTCCCTAATTAGTATTTAATTGACTACCAATTAACAAAAACATGTTCATTTGTTCCTCAATTACCTAATTGTTTGATGATCATAGTTGTCTAACAATTAAATCTTCTAAGAATTATGTTTACTCATTGTTCTTAAAAATGTCTTCAGTTCTTTGAGTTTGAATAAATGAGATGTTGAACACGAAGCAGCAAATGTGTGTTTGTCAGCGTTGGACCCTCAGTGATGCCCGAAGCCCAAACCGGGCCGGATCTTCCCAACGGAAGGCACCTCCGTCAGCTCAGCGGCTAACATCAGGCGCAGCCCTCCGCTAACTGAAACGAGGACGAAATCATTTAATCGTGTGACTCGTACTTCAGTGGTAGCGAGTGTCGAACACCTCAAACAGGTGAATGATTTTAACAGGTAAAGTGTCTAATAACAGAGGCGTTGAAAAGTTTAATTGCACCTGGGAGGAACGACATCCTGTATCGTTCCTTGTAGCAGCGGGGTTGGATCATTCTGTTGCTGAAGCTGCTCCTCAGAATGTTCTCAGTTTCATGGAGGGGGTGGGAGGTGTTGTCCACGATGGCATCCTCTGCTCCACCACCTCCTCCGAGGTGGCCGACCGAGAGCCGACAACAGAACCATATTCGGTCCGTTGGCGTCCTTTGCCTCGATGCCTGTGCCCCATCACACCACAGCAAAGAAGATGGCGCTCGCCACAACAGACTGATAAAACATCAGGAGCCTCCTGAGGAAGCAGAGCCGGCTCAGACTCTTCTTGTACACAACCTCTGCGTTGGTGGACCACTCCAGCTTTTTGTTCAGGTGGACTCCCGGGTACCTGTAGGTCTGGACAATTTCCACATCAGTCCCATTAATGCAGACAGGAGAGGGTGGGGGCTTGTTCCTCCTGAAGTCCACCGCCATCTCCTTCGTCTTCTTCGCGTCCTGCTGCAGGCGGTCCTCTCCACACCAACGCCCGAATCGGTCGACCAGGTTCCTGTACTCATCTTCCCGTCCATTCTCCACTCACCCGACTATGGCCGTGTCATCTGAGAATTTCTGCAGGTGACACGACTCAGTGCTGGACTGAAAGTCAGAAGTGTAGGTGGTGAAGAGGAAGTGGGACAGCACAGTTCCCTGAGGGGCCCCGATGCTGCAGATCAGCTAGCTCACCTTCTGGCAAGAACTTAGCATAGCATCGCTTCAGACGTGTGCGATGGAACCTGAACACTATATTTCAGTTGTCACGTCTGAACACATGAGAACATGATGAACTCGAGGGACGAACCCGAACACAACCGCAGTGCAGCACGACCACATGGAACGAGTGGCCGCATTCTGCTCATATTTGGCCACAAACCGCAGAGCAGAAACATTCTACACGTCTACGTGACGACTGAACCATTCTCAGCGATTCTGTTCAGGACTTCGTTCTGCTCAAAGCTCATTAGAGAATCATGATAATAATAATAATAATCTGTGAATAAACCGTCGGGTCACTTGGTTTAGTTTTTCGTGTGGTACATTAATCTGTAACCCAACGATGAATTCATGTGACAGAAAAAGCATCATCTGATGACGATCCGGGTCCGGTCCCAACTCCGCAACGACCACATAACCCGGTTTCATTTATTCACCACTGCGGCAATCTGCTAAATAATCTGTGGGAGAGGATTGGTGCCAGGCAAGATGGGAAACAATAAAAACAGAAACCACGAGAGGATTTTTAGGCTCCTCTTCAATTTAACATTGACCTTTTAGAGGTGACCCGCAGGATGAGGCGTATCCATGGTAACAGCAGGAGGGGATGTGCAGCATCACGTGACTCAATAAGACAACTGATCGAGTGGTTTGATCCTGAAGGTCTGGAGCTTCGGAGGCTCTTCAACGTTATTTTCAACAGTTACGCGTTTTCTAAAAGTAAATAATAACCAAATACAAATTAAATGGATAAATAATTCATGTATATATAGATATAGATATAATAATTTCTCATGCCTAGACCTAACCCTCCTGAATAATCAAACATTATGTCCGTGGACTCTGAAGTCTCCTCCATCAGGAACATGAGGAACATCAGATGTTTTTAAAGTTATTCAGTCAACACTTCCGAACAGAACCCGGCTGCTGCCCCTCAGTACCCTGAAAAGTTCCCTAATTCAGGGAACAACCAGCTCAGATTTGTGCTGAACTGGGTCGAAGGCACCTGAGAGCGCGCGTGTGTGTGTGTGTGTGTGTGTGTGCGTGCGGGCTGTGCGGGGATTGAGGGGTTAACACGGGGCGGTTAGTTCTCGTATCTGCCACACGGTGGGAGGAACCCGAGGAGTCTCGACCCGCCGCGCACTCGCGCATTGTTGTCCCCGTCGAGCAGGAGGTCGGTCAGTCCGAGCAGCGGTCCGGTACCAGCGCGCACAGCCCCGCACAGCCCCGCACAGCCCCGAAACGCACCGAACCGCACCGCCGCGACTCTCCGCAGCTGAACGCAGACACGTAAGTAACGCGCGAGCCCGACGGAAACGGTCGGTTCCGCGCGGCTGCTCGGGTGATTCGGTTCCGATCGGTGATTGATCTGCGGAGATCCTGCGGGGACGAGTCACCGGAACTGATCCGAGGCTGTGACTCGGGTCAAAACGGCGCCGTGACTTCTTCCCCGAACCGGGTTCTGTGCTCACTGTGACTCCGGGAACCGTCCAGTACTCAGAGGGACACCACGTTCTGAAGGCTCGCACACGTCACCTGGACCACCTGGACCACCTGGGACCGGAACCACACTTGTTTTCAGGGAAAAGGCGAAGATAAAGTGGATTTTGGTGTGAAACAGGCGTCAGTGACGGAAACGGATTCGCACCGAGACCCAAAAGTTTCACACAAGTCAAACCGTAACCGGTGTGTCACGCAACCATGTCCTTCCCAAACCTGTCTGGGCCGCTTCAGGGAACATTTGCTGGCTGTGGCAGACATTCACTAGCTGTGGCAGATGTTCACTAGCTGTGGCAGACATTTGCTAGCTGTGGCAGATGTTTGCTAGCTGTGGCAGACATTTACTAGCTGTGGCAGGGGGTTGCTAGCTGTGGCAGGCATTCACTAGCTGTGGCAGGGGGTTGCTAGCTGTGGCAGGCATTCACTAGCTGTGGCAGGGGGTTGCTAGCTGTGGCAGGCATTCACTAGCTGTGGCAGGGGGTTGCTAGCTGTGGCAGGCATTCACTAGCTGTGGCAGGGGGTTGCTAGCTGTGGCAGGCATTCACTAGCTGTGGCAGGGGGTTGCTAGCTGTGGCAGGCATTCACTAGCTGTGGCAGGGGGTTGCTAGCTGTGGCAGGCATTCACTAGCTGTGGCAGGGGGTTGCTAGCTGTGGCAGGCATTCACTAGCTGTGGCAGGGGGTTGCTAGCTGTGGCAGGCATTCACTAGCTGTGGCAGGGGGTTGCTAGCTGTGGCAGGCATTCACTAGCTGTGGCAGGGGGTTGCTAGCTGTGGCAGGCATTCACTAGCTGTGGCAGGGGGTTGCTAGCTGTGGCAGGCATTCACTAGCTGTGGCAGGGGGTTGCTAGCTGTGGCAGGCATTCACTAGCTGTGGCAGGGGGTTGCTAGCTGTGGCAGGCATTCACTAGCTGTGGCAGGGGGTTGCTAGCTGTGGCAGGCATTCACTAGCTGTGGCAGGGGGTTGCTAGCTGTGGCAGGCATTCACTAGCTGTGGCAGGTGTTTGTTAGCTGTGGCAGATGTTTGCTAGTTGTGGCAGACATTCAGTAGCTGTGGCAAATGTTTGCTAGCTGTGGAAGACATTCAGTAGCTGTGGCAGATGTTTGCTAGTTGTGGAAGACATTCACTAGCTGTGGCAGATGTTTGCTAGCTGTGGCAGACATTCACTAGCTGTGGCAGGTGTTTGCTAGCTGTGGCAGGCATTCACTAGCTGTGGCAGGTGTTTGCTAGCTGTGGAAGACATTTTGCTTGTTGTGTGATTTTATTTGGTGATTTTCAAATGAAACTGGACATTTTTGCATTTTTTAAACGTGGATTCTTGACTAAGTTTAGGTGTAAAATGAACTGTCTCTCTCTTACAATAATGATAATGATAATATTGATAATAATAATGATGATAATGTATCGTTTGTCAACAGCGCTGCCTTCCCAGCCCACCGAGGCCCAGCAGGCCCTCTTGTTAAACCCAGTGAGGAATGTGAA
>KV751421.1:369047-380864 GCA_001698575.1 Mola mola
GGTACCAGTTTGGCTGCATTCTGTGGCCTTAAACATGATAGAAGCGGCATTCTTTCTAGAAACCAGCTCTGACGCCACACTTCGAAAAAACAACCTCGCCAAAACGTCAACCGAGATGCTAAGAGTGGAAACGGACAACTTCCCTCTGCCGGTAATTAGCAACAGCTCCCTGATCCTGCTGCCGCGGCCAAAACCGCCTTCCTTCAGCCACGCTCCCCTCATTCCACACTGTGAAAAGACCCTAAAGCGAAGTCACGATATACAGGGTCAGCACCACCTGCAGTTTAGAATGTGTATTGCAACTTATTTCACATCTCAACTGTCTTTGCGAGTCACCATCTGTAAACATTTCTGGTTGTTCTCCGCATTTGAGTTAGCGGCTAACTGCTGGTAGCTGCTTTTTGGATCCGCTTGTGGGCCGCAGGACGATGCCGATATCAGCATGCGGTTGTTGCACATTTCGTCCAATAGAGGGCGTTCTAAACGGACAGAAAACACCAAGTGGCTGTGTGGGGCCGTTGTTTTTACACTCTGCACTTTCTGTATTTTTAGGAAAAGTAAAAGTACTTCTGGTGCAGAACAATGTTTCCTGTTTTGGGATGTAGAAGCTGAAGCTGATTGGTTTGCTAACTGATTCAGGCTGTGAGGCCGTGTTTTGTTTGTGAGGACCGCCTGTGTTTGGACGCCTCTTCCAGCTTGCCCCCGAGGGGCCCCGAGGAGCGAATTCAGCCTCCGTCTGTTCTCCCGTTGTGCTGAACGTGGACTGAGACGCTTCCTCCCGACTCCACAACCTGCTCACCCGGTTCCCCAGAATTGCCCTGAAGGCAAAATGAGCTTTGAGCTGCTCGCATTTGTGCTCGGCTACAAACGACACGTTTCAATACCCAAGAAAAGTGAACGTGTGAAAGGGACAAAATACACGTTTCCTCTCATCCGTGCTGATATGGAGAGAAAATAGTTGCTCCATGAAACTGCTGACTACTCGGTTTGTGGACGGTCAGTAGTTGAAAACGGGGATTTTCAACTACTATTGTTATCATTATTATTATTATTATTATTATGATTATTATTGACAAGGCGCATCTTAATAAATTTGTCTGCAGGTTAAAAGGAAAAATGTTTATTTCTGATTTTCTAGTTCTACAATCTTATGGTGAATTTACATCACATTTCAGCGTCAGCATTTGTTTTTTTTAGGCCTATTTGAGACTGTCGGGCTGAGAACTTTTCCTTTCTTTTTGTATCACCATATTTTTGATCATATACCTGAATATTAATGCTGAAACAGTGTTGAAAGGATGACTATTGGTACCTAAAACATTAAATAATGACATGTTTGATCAGTAACCATCAGTAATGTGGATTTAATGACTGAAATAGGGGAAGACACATAACGGGACAGGGACAGCATTAACGCACCCTTCAAAACCAGTCATGTCATGATATAATAATATCTCGAATCTCAAACCACAATAATGAGCTTTTTAATCCACACATTGATTATCAGCAAATTAATCCGGGCCAGTTTAGAAAGTCAAAGAATGCTTACATAAAGTAGCGTGAAGTTTGTGCAGCACTTGGTCGTTTCTCACTCGTGAAATCCGAGTTTTAGTGGAAACACTGATGCGTTCGAGCGTAATAAGAAAAAAGACATTTCAGAGGACAGAGTAGAGACAAAGCTCACTGACGTGATTCATGCTATGGATTAGAGTCTGAGGCCCAAACTGGTTTTGCCAGCGAGTGGTCAGGCTTTGAATTCATCAGGGTGGGCGGGGTCAACACCCTCTTTGTGGTTGAGACCGCCCCCTTTTCTCACACCCGCAGGCGCCGCCTGAGTCACCGCAGCTCCCCTTTCAGGCTCGACTTTCTGCGTTCACCTGTCAACGTTGGGCTTCTGCTCTGCTCACAAAGCAGCACATTCAGCATGAAGAAGGCCAGACGGGCAGTTTTGGTCACTACAGACGCAAAACCTGCTGTTATGGCTGCTGGCTGATATTTTACAGTATCAATATTATCTGTAAAAATGTCTTTCTGTGTTTTTAATCTAAATTGTTAAACACCTAAAACACATGTGATTGGTGACCACAGTGGACCTGTGAGGTCGTCGATGGCAGCGAAGCAGCTTTGAGCTCGTTTGAACCGACCCTTTGCTAACCCCTCCCTAAAGCGGCCACTGTCCTATCCGAAACTCTGCAAAGGGACGCCCGTCGGGCTTTCAGCAGACGCTAATATGCCGAAGGCGTTTGCTTAATTTTTCACTTTCCCAAAGGCGAAACAAATGGGAGATGTGGATAAAACGGTGTGGACGACTTCATGAACCCATCAGAGATCAATAAAAACAGCTCAGATGCTAACTAATGCTACCTTTGTGTGCTAAATCAGATTATGTTAACGTTAGCAAAGTACGACAACATTGATGTTCCCGAATACGTGGATTGCGAGGACCTAGGCTGAGCTTTTCCCTCTGTTTTAAAGTTCGCCCCCCCCCTACTCTCACGTGCAGATTGTGGACCTTTCTGTCTGCTTACTGATAGCGTTAAACTCTGTGACGTATTTGGTGTGAAAGCTCGACAGATGTAGCAACAGTAACCAAAAAGGGCAGAGTTTAGCGAAGGGTTACTTGCACTTTAAATGGTGTTTTTAACTTAAAGGATGATTTTGCAACTCAATTTGTCATCAAAGGTCAGAGACAAGATAAAAAGAGACCCCACAGGCACCAGTCATGTGACACAGCGTTTAATGCATACTGCTAACATGCTAACAAGCTAACCTTCGTCCGGTGTCGAAGGGAAGCGAGAACTCGTTGTGTTGGCAGACAGGTGGACGCCGATCATATTAACTCATCTGAAGATATTAGTTATTTCTCTAGACAAGTTCCACACCTGATTGTTCTGCTTTTCTTTAGTGACAATGAAAACATTGGCTCCCTCAGCGTTTCAGTTTCCTGTTCCTGTCGCCACCACGAATCGGACAGATGAGTTTCAACATGTCCGGTAGCGAACTGGAGATGTTTCCATCTGTGATGGACGTCATGTTAGAGACCATAAAAAGGTTTCTCACCTGGCTGCTTGTCTGCTGGAACTTTCTCGTATCTTCAGCAATCACATTTTTGAAACTTTGTTCAAAGAAGTAAATAAATCATTTCGGATTTGATAACTGAAAACAGGTTTTGAAATGTTTGATCCTGTATTTATTCACTGTGATACCATAATATCATAAACGAGTGATTGATGTTGTGATAATCAGAATATTCCTGCTTGGAGGCCTGAGAGGTGTCATGATGCTCAGTTTTCATATTGATCGATAAGTTACGATCATGTTTAATGTAAATCGGTGAGTCAACATCTCGATTATTTTCTGTTTCGGGTTGTTTCTCGAGATTTGCTGGTTGTGACTGACGACGTGTCTCACAGTTCAGTCGACACAGTGTCGCGATTTATCTCTGACTCAAAGAGAGAAGGAAACGCTGACGTGACCTCTTTACCTCAGTCTCCTGTTGGTTGTCAGTCACGTGACAAACCACACGTGTGTTCAGTGATCGGCGTTCCCTCCGTGCCTTCATGCTCTCTTGCTAATAATCCATCATGCAAACGGCATTATTGAGTCCATGAATCAGAGCTAAACTCACATGATTCACTTTAGGAAAAAACACATCCCAAGAAGTAGGAAAGTTTTGACATGTTGGAATTGGAAACTGGAACACATATTCTTGCTTTCCCCTCGGTGAGTTTTGAACTAATGACAGTGGAAATTAAACTCTCTGCGGTTTTGGAGGCTGTTGTTGACCAGTAAAAACATGCGTCACGATGCCGGTTTCTCTCCTGTTGTGAGCTGCTGGAACGTGAAGATTTAGAGAAGGTGAAGCTGCTCAGGAGGACCTGGCATGGACTCCTGGATTAATGAGGAGAAAACTGTGGAAATGTTCCATTAATGTGCGAGATAATCACAAGTTGTGTCTTCGGAGTGAAATACAGGATCGTCGATTGGCTGCAGAACCACAGAACCAAGTAATATAAACACAGACTACACCGCTTCTGGGTCACTACACTTCACATATCCCTGGATTTACAGATTCTACATACTGGTGGACTCAGTGACTAAATCAGCAACACCCAGATCTTGCTACATGGACTAAAATGACTCCTGGACCAGCAGAGTAAACATGCGTCTGGATTTATAGAATCCACGGACTCTGGGACTCATGGATGTTTTATACATTCTAAGTGAACTGTTGTTATCATGTTTTTGTGTTCTGTACAAGTGACATTTATTGCACGTCTGTCCGTCCTAGGAAGAAGGATCCTCCTCTGTGGTTCTTCCTGAGGTTTCTTATTTTCCCTGTTTAGGGTTTTTTAAGTTTTTTCCTCACCCGGTTCGAGGGTCTGAGGGCAGAGGATGTCACATCTGTACAGTTTGTCAAAGCCCAGTGAGATAATGTGTAAATTGTGATTTTGGGCTGTACAAATAAAATTTGATTTGACAGTTGGGAAAAAGTTAACCTGTTATGTTCGGCGAAGAATAATGAATAAACGATATCCTGTTAAAACCAAAATTACGAACACATATATTCAAATCAGGCATTAATCTGTAACTTGAATTTTATGTTAAAGCAAACATGACATCCCAGATCCGTGCAAACATCCCGGAGGGAAGCCGACCGTTTGTTTTATATCGTCCCTTCTGTGATGAGCCAAGAGTACGTTTGATGAAGGAAATGTTCGCTAAAAGTCGCAGTGTGTTCTGGAGCGCTGCTGTTTGCTCTCAGTGTTTGTACCTTGGCCTCTCTTGTTGCTGAAGCCTGGAAGGTTTGTTTTACTGGACTCGGTCGGCTTCTGGTCTCTCTGTATCAGTAACGGTGTCCTATCAGCCTTTGCTGGGCTTATTGTCTGTGCGTGACACAATGATCAGATTAAATCGATCAATCAGTATTTCATTGTCGCTATTAGTGACTGTTGCTGATGTTTAATGTATTTGTTTTGTCCCCCGGGGCAGATGTCGACATAGAGACGTCACACAGTTGCTGCAGCGACCGCGAGCTTGACAGAAAGGCCGTACGTGTTCTTGGAAACGAATGCGACTGAAAGATGCTCGTATCTTGATAAAGATGGCAGCTGTTCTCTGTCGGGGGAAAAACCAGCGAGAGATTTTTGTCATTTCTGTCACACTGGGACACAGGAACCTCCCACTAATTAAAAACCTTTTTTATTTTCAATTCTGTTTGTTCATACGTTAAACAAACAAAGCAGGAAGTGAGAACCACAGAGCTTTAAAGATGGTATTTGGTGCCTTTTTTTTTTTTAATATTTCCACTGACTAGTTGCTTCCTGTCTTTATGCTGCACAGAATTGACATCTTTTTTTTTTACCACAAAAGTGCGTAAATACTCCTTTGAGGGGTAAAATCTTGTCTGATCAACACCAGCAGGCAGTGTGAGGAAACGATAAACCGAGCGACAGCAACAGTGGAACACTTTGTTTGTTTGTGTTACTTTGAGATTTAAATCTCACTCAGATTACAAATAGCAGCTGAGCTGTTTATTCAAACGGTGACAGTCGGGAGGGGGGACAAAGGCAGTTGTTGTTGTTGTTGTTGTTTTTGCCTCCTGCACACTCCTGTGTGAGTCAAAGAGTGTGTGAGCGGCTGAACGGGAGACGCCATCAGTCCCGTCTGTCAGAGGACGGATGGAAGCTGCTTCATGTCAGGAAATGAGCAACACAAGATGAGTTTCTCTTCGTAAGCAACCAGTTTCTGATTGATTATCTATTGATTACCACTTTTACACCAAAACCTGTAGATCTGATTACAATCACACTGCTGGGCGCCGAGGCAGTCTTTGTGTCCCAAAGCCAACCGAAACTGGGTACGAGGAAGCACTAGAAAGCAATGTGGAGGCTAGCGACGATGTTACCCTGGTTTTCGTATCTTTGGGAACAAGCAGGTCGACGTCGACGTTGGTTTTGGAAATTCAAAGGAACAAACCAGCTATCAAAGTTCCTTGTTATTTACGCAGCACTGTCCAGAACCTGAAGCCATCATGGCAGATGTTAGCAGCTGCTAGTGGGATTTTAGGATTTTTAGTAAACTTGAAAGAAGATCATGTGAAAATGTCTTAACGTGGTGAAAAAACTCACAGTTGTCATTATGACATCAACATTTAGATGCTAACTCAATATTTTGGGGATGTAACGACACACCACAAGTCACTTAAAAACAATTCAAATGTGTGACAGTTCGGGTCCTTGGCGATGAATCACGATGTACATTTTAAACAGCAGGAGGCGCTGACGCTATATAGTGATGCCTCACTTTACATGCACGTAGCATCGAGCAAGTAGCAAACATGGCGGCAGATAGTGATGATAATCGACAAAACAAAAACTGTGTTCAGTTATTGACCTAAACGAATCGCATAACCAACGTGATGCAGCATGTAAACCGGCACCGCAGCAAGAAGCTCCAGTTAAACTATGAAAAGGCTAAACCACACTGACCTGCAGAGAGTGTGGGAGCAGGGGATGTATTGAATGTCTCAGTTTCTGCAGGAAAATGTGTTCTGCTAATAAAAAATGTTTTATTCTGAGTCAAAATTACAACCAAATCCTTCCTTTGACTTTAAGACAGAAGATGTTTTTATTGTCTCAATCACTAAAAAATCCAAAGTGCATTGGTTTAAGTTTTAAAAGTTCCAGTGATTTATACAATATATTACAGTATTTTGTCCACTTTGTTTGAGAAATAATAAAGGGGCACTTTTTCATTAATAAATTGTTTTAAGTCTCTTTAAAAAGAGAAAGTCATGTGACCACTATCGTGAGTTGTATCACGAGCTGAGTAAATCCTAAGAACGAAAGTTTGGAGATGAAGTTTTTACTGTTACAGTTGTAACATTTCCCGTGGTCTTCGCGGCGCGTTTCTGTCAATCATTGACAGCTGTTAGCTGCTGCTCCCGAACACTCAGAAAAGGGATGGATGTGAGGAAAAGAGGGATTATCTCCATCAGGACGGCGGAGCGTGACATGAAGCAGCTCAGAACACACCAGCGTCTTCATGTTTGCTCTGGATTACTTCACTCTGGCGCAGAGAACAGAGCCTCTTGTGAAGCGATGGCTGCAGCATTAAGCAGGACGACTGAAAAGACAAACACCTGGAGAAGCAGCGGGGGGGACACATGTCGGCGGTCTCCTGTTTCCAGAGGAAGAACTCCTTCGTTAGCGGGAGCACGAGGAGCAGATCAGTGGCAGCAGACCTGCTGTAAACCTGTGTAAACAGCAGGCGTGAACCTGGTGTCACCGGGCAAAATGTGTTGGTGTGAACACTCGTGATGAAGGATGATCTTTGTCGGATTGGGACGAACTCAAGTTTTTAAACTTATTTTGTGTCCAACACCTGTGAAAACGGTCGTGATGTGAAGGAAATATCTCAGGAACGCGGTGATGTCAAAGGTTAAAGGTCACAGTCACCTATACAGTAATTCATACTGATTATAAAACTGCATAATTCTGCGTGAGCTGCTAGATGGAGGCCAGTTTTGTTGGACGTCAGAAATGGACATTTGTGATGGGACAGTGAATTGAAATTGTCCGGCAGGTGTGTAACTGTAGTGATGATCCACGTGGTCGCCCAGGTGTCTCCAGGTGAGACAGTGTGTGACGAACCACCTGGAAATTGGCCCTTCTGCAGCTCGGAGGGGGACGCTGATGTGTGTTCAGCATTGAACTAACAAACACGGACGCTGATCATGTCACAACGAATACAAAAGAATCACTGAATCTTCAGTGTTCCTGGATGCTGCAGAACTGATTGCAAACAACACTTTTCTGTGTGCAAATTCACTTCAACCTTATCTCTCCTTTCATGTTGTGGATGTGGGAGGAAATGAAGCGGAATTTTGACTTTCGTTTCCACAAAGGATGTGTGCAGCTGCTGCCTTCCCCCCACAGGCTGACGTAGCTGCAGAAGAGCAAAGCTGGGGAGAGATTTGCACCTCTTTAAAACAACCAAAAGAACCAGACCGTCTCTCAGATCGTCTCTGTCTGATCTGAGTCTGTCACCAGATTTTCCCCTTTATACCTTTCTCAACACATCTCCGTACACACAGGCAACGACAAGCATGCCGGGCCAGCAGGTGGCGATACAGCTTGCATCACTGATATGTTAAATACCAGAGAAGAGCATTCTGAGCACGAGCAGTGAACTGTTTCCTCTTTAGCTGCATTGGCTGCAAAAGGAAAGCAAAAGGTGATGAATTTATGCGGACAGACGACATTAAAACAACGCAAATTGTCATCGTTTTTGTTTAGAACAGAAAATGGACGTGCACAACTACGGTTGTGACCTAATGTTCTTCCGAAATGCACCACGTTCCTTGAATTGTAGACAGCGTTTTGAACAAATCAGTTCTTAGTGACCTAAAGCTTTTGTCATGTGCGGACGAGAGGCCCAATCGAGCAGGATAATATCAGTTTTGTAAAATTTCCTTTAAAAGTTAACTTTAGTAATACAGAAGTTACTGTTTTTTCAACATCTCTGTAATGCGGCCTTGAAATAAACCTTTTTTATTTTCTGATTCATCCAATGACAACAGAGAATATCGTCTGTGATCATTGTAGTTCATAATAGTAACCTTTAGTCTCAGAAACCCTCCAGCGCCCCACAGTGGTCGGATGACACTCAGAGAGCTCAGACCTCCACAGAATAAGGGCGTCCAATCTCACAATACTGGAGAATCCTTCACGAAATTCCCACCTCACATCCCAATCTTGCACTCTTGCACTCAAAAATAAATCACGTGATACTTGAGCAACAGACTCCAAAAATTTCCACAAAAATACACGCACAACGTTTTGAGTCATCCTGTTTACAGGTAAACAAAAAAACACCAGTTGAAACAGAGTTGGCGGAGGTGATATCAGGATCACTACATCACAGACTGAGTTCTTTTCTTCATAAACACTGTGATGCCGTTTTAAAAACAGAGAAATGTTCCGTGTTCTGATGGAACATCGAGCTCAATGTCAGGACTCACAACGCCGAACGGAATAAATTCGACCGATAATAAGGCTAACGATCAATGATTCCAAAAACTTTGGGCTTCGCAAATCCTTTTGAACCCAATTTCAACTGAAACAGCCCAAAGACAAGATGATTCATGTTCAAACTGACAAACTTGATTGTTTTTTGGAAATATACACATTCTGAATTTGACACATTCAGGTTTGACTCGCCATCGTTTCATGACCTGTGTGATGTCATCATGTAGGAGGAGTTTAAAAACTGACAGAACAAGAACCAACATGGGTGCGCACATTTATATTTAACCTCAGTTTCATTTGTGCAACATGAAGGTCTTGTGTGTGCGGACACACAGCGGTCGATGGGCTTCAGGCGGGTCACAGAGGACACACAACCCAGTTTCTGTCTCAAGTGTGCCCGAACCTCATATTGCCGTCGTAACACGTTCCACGCCCTGCAGAACACTCGGAGGGAACCATCGGGTCTGTTTTTGGTCTTCAGCTTGTTGCACACATGTCATGTGAAGAAACAGCTGCTGTGACAAAGATGTTAGAAATTAAAAAGCTTAAAGATGGAAGTTAAGTAGATTCCTGAAGATATCAAACATTCACTCGTTTCTTCCCAGGGTCACATGTTTGTTGACCCCTTGATATTCAAATTTGTCATTTTAATTCACCGTTTTGTGTGAATGTAAACTCTTGAGATATGAAAATGAGTGTTTTGATAAATTCCCTCTAGTTTAAATTTAAATGTGTTGGTGTCACTTCATTCTGGGGCTGCACTTCAGCGTCAGATGGTGATTTTTCTGCAGGTGGGAAAGTCCCCAACAGAACAAACGTGTCATTTCCTTCTGTTTGGGGTTCTGATAAACAAAACTACAGTGAGCAGTTGTTTAAATGGGATGCTGTAAATTAAAGCAGCCATCAGATTAGCCTGGAGCGTTTCTAAATGTCTCCCCCATCAAGGCTCGGTCGCTGTAAATACAGGCTCAGAATGTCCAATCACACCATTTAATGTAGAATTCTCAAACATCTGTGTATCTCAAAAACTTAGCTGCCATTAAATGAAGCATTTGTTTCGTTGGGTTATGCAGACATTGACCTTTTGAACTTTCAGGGTTGGACTTATTTTTGGATTAAATCAGTTTGGATAACCCGTAAAGTTCAGTCCCAGAACCGTCCCGTCTCCCGCAGTTATCTCATGATCAGTTCCGTGATGAAGCACACAGGCTTCGACAGTCGTCGGGACGCGACCATCTCGTAGCTTGTAGCATTGGACATGCTAACACGTTATGGGACTGTTTACAAGCAGCAAAGCCACTGACGATGTTCCTATTCAGTTCGGTCTCATCACACCAAACTTTATTTTTCCTTTTATTCAGAACGCCACCTCCCGTCTTCGGGAGACATTTTTTTTCATTTCAGACGTAGATTCCATGTTCCACAATATAATAGAGCCTTTCCGCGTCCACCCATCCCCATCATACAAACATACAAAAGACACAGTAAAACATCTACACACTGAAGTTCAGAAAATAAATATATTATAGTAATGAGGATAGTAATAAAACTAATTATTATCATTAAAGGTACATATGTGTGGTTTTCTCCACTGGCTGTTTTTGCTTTTATTTTCCATGTTCACGCAGCTAACAGCTAGTTTATGTCGCATCAATGACGTGTTTGTCAGATGTCATGGGGTTACAGGTTGCGTCGGCATCTTTCACAATAAAGTAACCTTGTGGCAGCTTGATAAAAACAGTGATTTTAATGTTTAAACACTGCACATTTGCGCTGTAAGTTAGGAACTAATTGGTTGTGTTTTGGCTGAGTTAAGATCTTTTGATGTTCCTTCCATCCACTGTTAGTTAGTCGGTTACTTAACGAATGAGTATATTTGGAAAATTTTGAAAGTTCGCCTGACCTTAAGGCTGCCCTAGAAACCCCCAAAATGTGCTCAGTTTTAAGCCAACTCACAGGGCAAAATGTCAGGATGACCGGACGGTCGGCTGCTAATGTCAAACGTTCCCTCCTCTGAGTTATCTGTAACCCTGTAACTCTCCCTTTACCTCAGAAAACCTTTAGGACTGGCTGGAAACAACATTTTGGCGTACGAACATTCAGTATAATTTGGTATTTCAGCCTCTTCATGCTCTGTATCTCCTCTCAGATTGGTCAGTGCCGACTCGGAGGCCGTCCTGGTATTCGTTAAGGCTGTCTCCCCCCACCCAATCTGGCACAGAGCTGTAACATTAACCCACTTACAGCGACGGGAATGTGGGTCGGACACATGGGCAACGTGCTCACGCTACGGGGCTTCACTGCCAGGAGGAAGCATCGAGGCCGGCCTTCATATTTCACCCAGATTCTCATAGTCCCATAGTCTCATGTCCATTTATTGGACAGTAAGAGGCCATGAGTGATAGCAACACTGCGCTCCTGAGGGTTCGTCGGCATGCAGCGTCGTGGAAAATAGTCAGATTTAAGTTAAACTTTGAATCATGTTGGTTTGTAATCAGAAAAGTATTTTGTATTTAAAGCATCTAAAGTAAAAGGAGTCATTACGCAAAGCTTGAGAAGGACCAATAACGGAAGCAGTCATTGTATAATAAAGCAGCTCGCGCGTCCAAACGGATCATCAGCAACATGCCTGCCAAGTTTGGAGGCAATCTGACGGACGGGGATTCGTGGATTATAGAACTTTTATTCATCTGAAATATAAATGAATAGAATTTGCAAAAAATGGAAATACTCAAGCAAGGTTGAGACACCTATATTTTTTTAAAAGTAGAAATAGACAACTTTC
>KV751421.1:380970-397971 GCA_001698575.1 Mola mola
TTTAGCACTCGTTCTATTTGTTCCATCGTTACCTGGGATCGTGACCGGGCACAACGACGCCACTTCCTGTTTTTTGGGGGTTTGGGGTTTTTCTGCTGTAAATCGAACCTTCATTTCTCTGTAAAACATCCATCCAGGTAACATGAGAAGCAGAGCCAAAGTACAGTCAACCAATCTAATCTTAATGGTTTAATTTCTCATGTAGCTAAGATCATTTCCACAGTTAATTGATTAATTGTTTCGTGTATAAAAATTATTATTAACATTAATAAATAAATAAATAAATAAAATCTCAACGCTTTCTCAGAACCCAGATTGATGTCTTCACAGTCCCACATTCTTTCATTTAGAACCAGCAAATGTTTGACCTTTGTGTGGAATGTGTGGAAAAGTAACCGAAACCAGTGATTGAATATCAAAAGAGTAATTTATCGATATATTGATTAATTCTCATCTACAAACTGCTGCAGGATTAGAGCCGTCTTTAGGTGTCGATGACAAGTCGCGTCTTAAGCGTGCAGCTGTCAGATGAACTGTTTTTGTGAATTTGACCCTGACGGTGAAGCTCTGCTGTCTCTCTGCTCGCAGTCTTATTGATCTCCTGTAGACGTGTCTACACACGGGTTACACAGTTTGACCTCTGCTCCTTCTTGCTGTGATTGTTTTTGGTTCTGCGGGTGTAATCCTGGAGGATTTGAGCCCCCCCTCAGCGTCCAGATCACAATCAGCCAGGCCAGCTAAAACCTGTGGGTCGGACTGTGGGTCGGCAGCATCTGTCGCCGCTCACAGTAATGGTGTTAATCCGTGTTGTGACTGTGGTGTCTCGTGCTTACAGATACGGCAACATGGGGAAAGGCTGCATGACGGCGACCAAGTACTTCCTGTTCCTGCTCAACCTCATCTTCTTCGTGAGTATTTCTCCTCAGGATGCATCAAATTGTGCTGAAGAGGAAGTTAAAGCTCCTGACAACGCGGTGAAAGAGTTCACCAGTCAGTCAGTCAGGACCCGTCCGATGCTGCACGTTAGGGAGGAAACGTTCAAATACACATATGTATATCTGCCATATTCTGGAATAACGGTATAAAAGATACAAATGAATGCAGGATATTTCACAATTTCAAATGAATCCCAAATAATTCCAATGAAAAAGTAAACGTCATTTTAAATCAGCCCAAGAATCTTTTTCTGACATTTGTTCTGGTTAAAAGCGCTCATATTGATACACATCAGACTGCGATTGGCCCGTGTGAGTTGGACTCCAGTTTACAGATGTGAACACAGTTTTCACCGCCTATTTTTAGGGGCGGCCGAGGGTTTGCTCACCATCTCTGTGAGTTTATCAGAAACATCGGACAGGTAGTTACTCCTGCGTGAATTTGTCTGAGCGTGTCAGGTTAATGTAGTCTCCTGCTGCCATCATCGCCCTCACATGACAGCGGAATGATGGGAAATAATGGGGAAAAAATTAACCTGCAACCAACATTTTTAAACCGATTCTTTTAATAGTCATTTTCTTGTCCTGACCTGCAAAATTATGCCTCTGACGCGTTGCTCTTCTGTCTTGACTTCACGCAGGAGGTTCAATAGTTTAAAAATTCATCTTTCCAGGGTTTCAATCCCATTTTATTATATAAACACATTTGTGACAAAGACGTTTAGTTTAAACTGAGCCAAACAGCTTCACAAAAATAATGCTGATAACTGATATTGTTTGTTTAAAATTCCTATTTCAATGGTCTTTATTTAGCTTTAAACTGTGTTTTCTTTCTAAAATTTGGTCATTGATTTGGACGTCTAGTTTTACTGACTTGTCATCCCTTCATTTCCACCTCCACCTGTGAGTCTTTCTTACAGTCTTACAGTGCAGATGAGGAGTTTGTGGCCCCGTTGCCACGGCGATTCACTGTCTCATTTCCGCTGTGGAAATGAAACGAGTGATCTGAGGTCTGCAGGCGTGTCAACAGCGTGTAGTCGTATCTGAATAAAGATAACACTCATCCTTGTGTCCTGAACTGGAATTAAACCAACAACTATGACTTATGATTTTAAAGGAAATTAATCAATTTTAAATAAACTTTAGCCACATTTAGTCACTTTAAAATATTGTGTTGTTTTTTTAAGATTATTTTTTTATATTTTATATTATATATAAAGTGAATATTTAATAAATTCTAGACTCCTTACATGTAAACTAAATGTTTCAAGCATTTTTCTATTTTGATTTTGATAATTATGGACTACAGCTCCAAAAAAAGTAAAAACCAGGTCTCAAAATTTCAGAATATTTTGCTGTAACTGTATAAGCTATAATCATCAAAATTAAAACCAAATATTTCACTTTATGTGCAATGAATCTAGAATATATGAAAGTAACTTTTTTTAATTAAATTATGGAAAAAAAAATACTTTAATAGACTTTATTTACATAAAAATCAGATTTTTTTTTCAAATGAACTAGTATTTACTCCACATCTGTGGATATTTTAGGAATCAGAAATAATTGATCGCAGCTGACTGGGGATGATTTTCATTGATTCCAACGTAAAATGAATCGATTTTGGCTTTAAACATCGTAGAGCCGAGATTTGTTCTCCTGAAGCACATAAATGTCTCTGAGCCGACTGCAGTCTCTTATTTACACTTTTCTGCTACCTACTTCAGCCTAGCGACTAGCAATGTCACATGTTGCTCCGCCTCCTTTAGCGATAACATATTAAATATAGTTTTGCTACATTGGAGGAGGGGCTTATCAAATTGGAATCACACCATTGAAAGCTAACCATTAGCTTCTGTAGCTGGTCCCAGTGTAGCTCCTCCTACAGGACACCTTTTTATCAGACAAAACATGTTTTCACCGTAAAGTTGTAATTATATATAAGAAAACTTTTTAAAGTTTGAAAAATTGGTGGATTGTTGCGTCGCTGCTGCAGAGAGATGAATATTTGACCCTGAATCTGAGCTGGTAAAATGTTGAAAGGAAGAATAAAACTCCTCTCGCACATGTTTTTATTGGTTGGCACTCAGACACGGATTTCACACACAAATTGAAAACCAAAACTTGAGACTTTAAGAGTTCTGTTTCTGTTAGCCAAGAACATCAGGTTTGTGTCTGTGCCACTGCCTGGAGGGAAAGAACTCACATCTCTGTGGTCATTTTCACTGATTCCTCACAATTCAGCCCAAAAAGAAGCAAACCAGGCTTTTATTTTGGAGAGGATGTTTTTATTTACCGCACAACAAAAACAAAATCAACAAGATAGGGACACGCTTCAAAAGATATTTTCTAATACAGTTTCTCCTTGTCCGTGAAGGTTCTCAGTCATCCAGGTCATCTTGATCTCGACTTCTTATCTTGTTTGAAGATAGTTTCAAACAAGATAAGAAGTCCAGTTGCTTCCTACTAAACACTCCGAGAACAGTTTCTCCTTCCTGATACAGATTCTGATACTGCAGCTTCCAGTACATCAGGAAAATAAATCGGCTTTAAACAACCTTGTACAGCCGCGACTAATGATTATTTTAATCATCGATCAATTTTCCGATTATTTCCAGAATTAATCGATCAATAATTTGCGCAGTGATTGATCAAAAAATAGTTAAAGACCCAGACACTCTTCATTCACTGCCAGAAATGATAAAGAAAAAGCAGAAAAATCCTGATGTTTAAGAAGCTTGAACCCACAAATGTTTCAGTGTTTCTGAATGAATGTAAAACATGTACCTTCATTAGCAATTTAACCCAGAATTCTGTTTGTCAGGTCGTCTCCAACCAGCGGATTGTTTAAAACAGTCATAAAATCCCACCGAAACCAAGGTTAGAGTAGAATCAAAATAAGCGTAGCTGCTCTGACATCAGTCCCAGACAAACAGAAAGTAAGTGCTCATGTGAAACGGCTTTAAATGATGTGTCAGACTGGTCCAAAGACCCGATCACTCACCGATATTTGATCTTACAAGGGGTTTTTTTTGTTTGTTTTTTTACCACATCAGAGGCATTTCCAGTGCTGGTATTGGAGCGACTCTTTATTTTACCTCACTGTTCCAACAGAGTCAGCAGAGTGCCTGTGAAAGACACCAGTAAAACCAGTATTAAATCATTTCGTTCTTTTATGAGGGGGAAAAAGGAAAAACTGTATCATTTCAGGCAAGAATAGATTAATAAACCATCACGTAACGTTGACACAATGTAAAACTTGTAACTTACATAAGCAATTTGACCCAGAATTCTGTCTGATAGGCGGTGTCCAAGCAGCGGATTGTTTAAAGCTGAACCTGGACTGGGTTGAATGTTGTCACAAACAAGCGTCATCTGCTCCAGTTTAATCAGTCACACACGATTACAACACGCCTGTGGAATCTTCATGGCTGACCCGTGTGTGTGTGTGTGTGTGTGTGTGTGTCCTCCAGCTCTGCGGTGCCGTCATCATGGGTTTCGGACTGTGGCTCCTCCTGGACAATCAGAGCTTCATCGCGGTCCTCAGTGAGTGTCTGGAAGACTGACTCTTCCTTCATGTTTACGTCATGTGACCTGTTTCTTTCCT
This sequence comes from Mola mola, assembly GCA_001698575.1. Classification (NCBI taxonomy): domain Eukaryota; kingdom Metazoa; phylum Chordata; class Actinopteri; order Tetraodontiformes; family Molidae; genus Mola; species Mola mola. Next base: position 385,513 of record KV751421.1, read on the forward strand.
GCGTCCGTTCATTGAACGATTGAAATCAGCTTTCGGTGTCGATTGTGTTGGGATTAAACCCTCCGACGGAGCGCTTCTGGCTCCACATCAGCAGGAGAGAAACACACACTTGTGATTTTCCAGTGAACCATTTCAGTGATCCACTTGTGGGCCAAAACAAACGGAGGCCTGATTAACAGCTGGAAACAGGCCGAGTGCTGCTCGCAGCGACAGGAAGCACACGTTTAACCGCTGAGAGCTTCATGTTTGTTTGGCGAAACAATGTAAAACGTAAAACTCCCTCCCGCCGAGCACGAGTTCCCGCCCCTACAGCCGTCTGCCCAATCGCACGCAGAGCTCAGCTGTCAATCATGAGCTTTAAATGATCAATTAAATCCAAATTGTTGAGAAAAATGAACCCTTGAACAAACATCCACGTGATGAGAACTACTGAAACGACAGAAACCATCTTTGGGACACGTTTGTTTCAGGAGAACTTTTGGGTTCGGTCCAAGTCCTGCCGGGAATAATGGAGGAGGTGAGGCTTAGAAGCCGTACCGCAGCCAGCCACCAGGAGGCACTCAAGCTCTCCACGTCCGTTTACAGTCTGTGGGTGGGAGAAAGATTTACCATCCTCCCGATGGTAAAAGTATCCGAGACACGAGCGCCGCCATCTTGTGCTGGTCATCCTGCGAGTCGGTCGTGTTCCCGTCCATCACATGTCAATCATGAAGTTTCACCCTGTTCAATAGTGTCAAATAACTAATTATAACCAAACCGATCAGAACATTGGACACTTAGACGTACATCAGCGTGTTGATGATGATGGTGCCGTCCTGCTGTCTCCTTGTCGAGTCATCGAGTCCTCTGTGGCCACGTTCGCTAAGCTTGCATAGCTGCTGGCTTTGCCCGAGGAAATTACCCACAGTTCATAGCGTTGGCGCATGAAACAGACGGCGAGGAACAAGAAAAGAAAGATTGTGGTAAGGAAGGAGGCGGAGCAACCAAGCTCACAAGAAAATAAGAATGTAAATAAAAACACGTGACATCAGAGGAATTCATGCACGTTGTATAATATACGCTAAGCTTAATCGTCTTTATTAATTCTTATTCACATCTTTTCTTTTTTTTTATGCTAAATGATGCTGGTGCATCGATTTTTTTGAGCTTCCTCAGTTGTGAAAACTTGTCCAAAACCCAGAATCGTGCCATCAGTCGTAATTTATACTCAATTCAAATTTCAGTCCTTATATTTCTGTAATGTTTGAATCATATTTGAATTTTTATGCTGAAATGTTAATATTAATGTTTAGTCAGTTTGTCCATAAGACCTTAACGGTTGCTGAAGCCCTTATCAGCATGTGGTTGTTACACATTTTGTCCAATAGAGGGCGGTATAAATGAAGAAATAATCACAGATGACATTAATATCCGGACTGCCGCCGGCACCATCTCTGACCGAACTGTCAGGTTTTGTGGGTAAATTACAGGCCAACACAAGTACAGTGAGATTCAGGAATGGTAGCTAAAAAAACACATTTGAATATTGATTTCAGCATTGGAATGTTAATGAGGTCTTGACAATTCGAGTTATAGTTGAACACCCCCCCGGTCCCACTCCTGTTCGTCCCATCCAGACCCTCACAGCCTCTCTCTCTCCTGTGCTCGACTGGTGGCGTCAGTTCGGCCTGTGAGGGTTCAGGGTTTATTGGGCCAAACTGTCTTCTGGGAAAATGCATTTGTCCTATCTGCTAACATAATGGAGGAAGGGTTTATGAACTATAGTGCAACTACGTGACTAGTGTTGTGTCTGACAGGTCCTCTGCAACCAGTCACTTGTTTAAAATGGTCATAAAAACATTAAAACAAAGATTATATTCTATAAAACTAGCGACTCTGACACAAATCTCAGACAAAGTAAAAATGTTTACATTTTTGCTTTCTCTAAACGCTTCAGCAACCTAAAATGGTTTCAGCCGGTGGTGACGAGCTGTCGGCCCACCGAGTGACTACAGTCCAGGCCAGTTATTGAAATCGTGAGCTATTTTTCCCTGTAATTTAATTCTCCCATCAGTGCAAACTGCTGCGTGTGGTTTCTGTGAGCTGCATGATGGTGTCAGACATTCTTTCAGGGTGTTTATCAGTCGCCGTGACCGTGATGAAGGCCACCAGTCACGTGCAGCAGCGGTACTGTGAGAGCCTGACACACGTGTTCGGCAGATTTCTGCTCTCAGCGCGGAGATTGTTTTTAAAAATTCCTTCAAGCCACACAGAAAAATCCCTTCCTCCTCGTCTTTGTCGGATTTTCTTTCCTCCTGCACATCATTCTCTTCCTTTATTCTCCTCTATAATGACGATACTTTCACTCATCTATGTACTTGTACGAAAAAAAACATAGATTTGGGAAATGTGCTTTTTCACGTGCAGGTGTAATTTGTAATGTTTGGCCATAATTTAAATTTAAGACGTTATATAAAAAGGTGTGAACCAAGCGAGCTCCTGCCCGACCTGTCTTGTAATACAGCTTTGTACTTATCATGGCCATCAAGCATGAGACTCAATGGAAGCAGCTCCCCTCCCCGTCCACCCATTTAGACAGTCGTTTTGACTTGTCTTCTTCAACTCTTCCTGCTGGGATGTCCACCACTGTATCGGCCTTTCACCATCTGTGGGGACGTGCACGTGTGTAGAGCAGCCAATAGGAACACCTCCTGTCTGAAATGACCCATGATAGGCTGAAGTGCTGTAAGGTGGAACAGCTCAGTAGGACCTGAATAGTGTCGAGAAGAGAAATGTTATTATGGGACTTTTGCCCAATGATGCCAAAAACAAACTACATACATTTAATTCATTGTGAAAAACAAAGACTTAAACGAACGAGACGTAAACACAGTAAAACTCCGAATCCGTCTCTGGTTTTCCACTTTCTCCTCTGGTTTGGTTTGAATAAATCCTCTGGCATGAGAACGTTCCATCTCCACCGCTGATAAAAACAAAGATGGCCGACACGTTTCCACCTCCTCCTACTGTAAATAAGGTGAAAATCTCTTGGCGACGTCATGTGGAGACTGTGGAGTCGCGGTGACCTTTTAAAGGTCAAACTTTTTTAGAATAAATATTCACGTGTGTCACAAAATCTTTCATCAGTTATTTCAAGTGAACGTCTCTCATTACATGTAAACAAAAACAACATTTTGATAATTATGTCCTACAGAGCAAAATACAACAGGAAACATTAGAATGTTTCGCTGTGACTGTAAACTATAAGATGGTCTTGGCTGAGACTCAATTTGAACAAATGGGCATTTGGGGATTTTCCTCATGACCCCGACCTTTGACCTGTAAAGACCAAAATATAATCCGTTGAAGCCGCAGCCAATAATCAGGACAGATTGTACAAAACTGTGGACGTTGACTGCTAACAAACAAACAAACAAACCAACCAAACATGGGAAAAACTCACTGTGGGGAAAAAAAAATGATTGAATTTTAAGTTTGGAACCATATCCGGTCTGCTAATATGGAGGTTTATGAGCTGTACTGCAACCAGCCACCAGAGGGCAACCCAGTCTTTTATCGTCCTTCCTCATATACAGGCGGCAGGACTGAAACCAGAGCCCGGCTGCTCCGTTTCCTACTGCCTCCAGTCTTTATGCTAAGCTAAGCTAGCTGTAAGTGAGGTCGGCACGTTTGTTGGATATGACAAACCAAACGGCAGATAAACCAGTTTTTACCCAGATATGGACGATGAGTTCATCAGACTGATGATGCGGACAGAAACAACGCCGGCGTCCTGGAGGAGCAGCCAGCGAGCGTCACTGAGGACGTTTGTCCCGGCTGCAGCTGTCCTCCCCTCAGACACTGGGCTCCTTCTGCTCCTTCTGCTCCGTGTGGCACCGCCTCACTCGTCGCCATACACATCGGCGGCCTGTCCGACAGACGCGACGGAGGACAGTTCACTTTGTGTCTGTACATAAATGACCCACACCGATGTTGAGTGGATGACGCAGGCCAGCGGCCGTCAGGACCAGCGGACCCTCGACGAGCTGCCTGGTTCTCAGCGCCAGACGGAACCGCCCGAGCCAAGTCGCGTCGTTTCCGCTGTCTAACTTCTCCCATGAAAAACACAAACACACACACACACGTCCAAAATATACCAACAGACAATATAACAGCACAAGGCAAGTTCAAAACGCTGGAAATAAATCACTTCTTCGCACAGTAAATGAAGGGAGTGAACCTGACCGGCATAAGATGACAGCCGGGGCAGGAAGTGCAGGTGGGGCAGCCATCTTCCTTTATGTCAGCTGTTGGGACGACTTTAGTTTGGTTCCACGTTCTAAAACCAGAACGCAGCAGTAATAACAGCGCTGGAGAAACAAAGAGGCCAAAAAGGCTCCTCATTAAACAAAAACAAAGAAAAGACCTTTTTTACTTGTTGAAACAAAATATGCTAACTGACCAATTTCTAAATCATTTAAAAACTACACACACAAACGTTTATAAATAGACAGTATTTTAGTTTAAAACCTCCACCGATACAAAAATTCCATAAAACACGATGCACATTAACTGCTGACCTTGACCCTTCACATTTAAAAATTCATATTTTTATCTTTGAGGTCATATTTCAGCGTTCTCCCAGACTGCGTAGTTGGGATTTGATTTATTTTTATTTTCATTTGTAAACAGTGCTGTCAGCTACTAAGTGACACCAGTTGGACCTCCCTTTGTTAATTCGTTCTGGACTTCTGGCCAAAAGCGTTTTTTTTTTTTTTGTTTTTTTTTTAAACCTTTCAGTGATCTTGACATTTGACCTTTGGCTACTAAACTCTGAACTAACGAGGCTAACGATGGTTTTTTGAGCATCTCCTAAGATGTGGCAGAGGAAACGATGATTTTAAGTGTCAGTCAGTGAATTCCGCAGCTGTGCTCCTCTGATTTAGACTTTGCAATGATGAAACGTAGAAATGTTGGACAGAAGTATGAGGCCCGACTCTGAGACACGGACAGCAGCTCACCGGACTAACGGTGAGGTTTTCTGTCACCTCAGATAACTCCACGGCCGTGAAGATCGCCTGCTACATCCTGATCACCGTGGGAGCCTTTTCCATGCTCATGGGCTTCCTGGGCTGCCTGGGGGCCATTTACGAGATCCGCTGTCTGCTGGGCTTGGTGAGTGACGGTTGAAATACTGCATCAAAACGCGGCGAAAAGCACCAAACGTCTGCCTGCTTGTCGAGTCTATTTGTTCTTGAATTTATTTAAAACTGTTCTGTAAATGTGCGAGGAAGCAGAAGGTGAAAAGGGAAATTTTCTGTGTTCACAGAGAGCAGATGTGATGAGTGAAGAATGAGCATTTTTCACACAGTTCTGAGGATTTATTGACTATTTGTGGGTTCACAACTCCAGCTGTGGATGAAGTTTAAATCTGCGTCCTCACACCGAATCATAAAAGAAACGTTGGTCCTTTTCCTGTCTTAAAAGTCGTTGGGTAAAAACACGGAAAACGACAACAACCACTTCCTGTCTGGGGTTCTACAGTAACGTTTAATTCTGGCACCACGAGAGCAACTCACTTTTTCATTTGGTCTCAACTAATCAGACATTAAAGACGTTATACTTCTTAATCAGCTCCCACACACTTTAATTTATTTCTCAACATGTCCATGAAATCATTGTAAGTGCTTTTTCATTATTTGCAGAATTACAAGAAAAAGTTGAAATTGGTCCTTTAAACAGTGAAGAATCCTTTGAAATTCAAAACATTTCTGGATCCAGATCACCACAAACATCTGATCCAGTGATCCTTTGTCCACGTTCAACCAAAAATCCAAAATCCATGAACTTTTAGTTTTAGTTATCTTGTTAACAAACTGTCCTGGTTTTTGTAACAACACAAACTAATTTCTTTTTCCAATCCAGGAAAACACAGGTTTTTCCAAAAATTCAAACATCTTTTTGACCAGAAAATCCAAACAAAGATTTAGTCATAATCAAGCTCAGTTCGCAATTTTCCATCACGAGAGCGCCCTTAAAGCTAAGTCAGCACATCTTGATGGCCCCCTGGTGGCTGGCTGCAGTACAGCTCATAAACTTCTCCTCCTCCTCCTCCTCCTCCTCCTCCTCCTCCATGTTAGCAGATGGGACATAGGCTGAAATAAAACTTTAAAGTCAGATAAGTTTTTTTCCCAGAGATGGTTTGTGACATTTTAAGTTGTTTTTATCACAATTGTGTTTGTTCAAGTGTTCATGTTTCTGATGGTTTTAATTAGTTATAAAACATAATGATTGACGGCTGAGATGATAATATTCACCATGACTGGAGACGTGTCGGCCATCTTTATTAATGCCAGTAGTTCTCATTAAAGACGTAAATCTTGAAAGATGAATCAGTACAGAAGAGGATTAGTACCAGGCGTGAGAAAAAGATGTTTGTTTTTCTTCAGGCTCTTTAAGAATAAAGTCAGAATCTGGATTGAATACGAAACGACAAAGTAAATAGACAAAATGTTGAGGAAAAAAAGAACTCAGCCGGACTGCCTGAGCTCCGCCCCTTCAGGATCAAACAACTCGATCAGTTGTCTTATTGTGTCATGTGATGCTACATATGAAACGCAGGCAGCTGTTACCATGGTTACCCTCCATTTGTCCACTGCCTCCCACTTCAGCTTACACGAGCGCAGCCGTCTCGTCATCTTTCATTTCGTCTTGTTTCTCAACATTTCAGGCTCAAATCTTCACCATCTCAGAGAAGTTTTTTTCTCACATCAGAACCTGATCACAGATATGGAGTCTAGTTCAGAAATAAAACGGTTCACTGATTTTCAAAAACAGCAGCATGAAACAAACATGAGGACTATGTTTAGGAACTACTTTGAGCGGCGGATTAACCGTCTTTTGATGCTTGAGTCAAAATGAAGGAAAGGGGATGGGTTTTGATCGTTTTAGCTGGGACACACAGAATAATTCCTCCAGCCTCGTCCCGTCGGCCCTAATGTGTGTTTGTGTTTGTGTTTGACCTGCCGCCTGTCGTCTCTCCTCAGTACTTCACCTGTCTCCTGCTCATCCTCATCGCTCAGATCGCAGCCGGCGCCCTCATCTACTTCCAGAAGGATGTGGTGAGTGACATCACTTCCTCTCACAGCAACTTGTTGCTCTCGCCGAGGCGTAACCATGTGATTGTGTCTGATGGAATGTGATGCTAAAACACCTCCGCCGTCCGATTGGTTGCGTCGTCACCCGGCAGCGTCACATGAAAACAATACCTGCTGGGAACCGAGGGGAGAGTTCACTGCGATGGACAGGATGTGTCTGCTGTGAAACCTGCAGCGCCCTCTGGTGTTCAAACCCAGCAGCCTCGCTGAGAAACAGGACGAGCTGCACAAAAGTTGCAATATCTTATTGTTTCAACATGTTTGAAGCTTCACTTTTTGGGTCTTTCCATAAAAAAAACCCCAAATATTTTCTTATAATAAGCTGTGAAAGGAAATGAGTTTCAAGGCTCAAATAGAGGAATTTAATTTACTAATCAGACATTGTAGACATTATACTTCTTTATCAGCTCCCACACAGTTTAATTTATTTCTCGACATGTCCTGGAAAAAAAAGTTGAAATTGGTCCTTTAAACAGTGAAGAAACCTTTGAAATTTAAAACATTTCTGGATCCAGATCACCACCAAAGTCTGATCCGCTGTTCCTTTGTCCATGTTCGACCAAAAAATCCAAAATCCATGAACTTGTAGTTTTAGTGTCTTGTTAACAAACTGTCGGGATTTTTTTAACAACACAAACTAATTTCTTTTTCCTATTCAGGAAAACACAGCTTTTCCAAGTTTTCAAACATCTTTTTGACCAGAAAATCCAAACAAAGATTTAGTCCTAATCACACTCAGCTCATTTATAAAATTATTTGTATCTTCTTTTAAGAAAAAAAAAATCACCAGACCAGCCAATATTACAACAGACACAAGGATCCAAACATGAACCACAACACCTCAGTCCATAAACAATAATTAGGTGTGACCTCCTGTGGTCCCTTTTGTTTAAATTCCAACCCTAAATTCCCACCCTAACCCTAACCCTGACCTGCAGGGGGTGCAATAACAGAGACGTTGATAAACAAATCTCACACACTAAGGGAATTGTTAAATATAAATTAAGTTTTAGAAACTGTTCAAACCAAAACAAGGGCAGGCCTTTGAGACACAGGTGAGGTGTTGGAGGATCCTTGTGCTTCCTTTCCCTAAACAAAGACAGACGATGAGCGAGTCTGCCACAACCTCAGCGCCACCTGCAGGCTGAAGGTGCTGAGGGCCGTTCATTTAAAATGGCAGAAGGAGGTGTCCGAACAAACAAATCAAGTTAGGAGCTCATGTGACCATTCAGCTGACTGGGACGTGACACAACAAACCAACACAGCACATATAAAAAAAAAACAAAACAAAGGACAGGTAATTCCACGCCAGCTTACCCAGAATTCAGAACACTTTAGTCACGATCGCAAAACAATAAACAAATACTTGAAAATAATGTGAGAACCTCGTTTGTTACTGGGGTTTGTAACCTCTGGGAATCAAGCATGAGACTCTATGGAAGCAACCCCTTTCCTTTTTTTGGCTCTTTTTGCCCATGTTTGCAGTTGTTGATGAAGCTGTAACTTTTCCCGCTGGGATATCGACCATCGTATCGGCCTTTCGCCATCTTTGAGGGAGCGCATAGAACAGCCAATAGGAAGCACCTCTCTGAAATGACCCATAATTGGCTGAGAAGTGCTCTCAAGGTGTAGTTTTCGGTAAAACCTGAATACAGAGCCCAGAGGAGGTGTCTTTATGGTTCAGACCATTTGAATTCTCAAAGGTTATTATGGGATGTAAGGCCAGCGACTCCAACAATAAACCACATAGCCCAGTTTTAAATCCATGAGCCAGTATGAATTCTATACTTTGTATCTGGTGTCCATTATTTCTTCGAGTGTTGGTTCCAGCTGGCTGTCAGTGCTCATCTTGAGGCCGTGTTTAAGCGCCATTTTTAGGCCCAGACGCAGGAAACATGAGAGGACCCAACAGTCGGCCTTCGACACTGCAAATTTCTTGACTGTGGTTCAAAAGACGCCTGTTCTAGGACTTTTACAGCTGCAGTGAATTACAGAACAATAACTGTAATTTCTTTGCCGCCACATCAGCACTTTAACGTCCAACAAGGATGCTGCTTTCTACACCACCGCTGACTTCGTTGCCCTTTGAAAGGATTTACTGTGGGGGGAAATCTGGGAGCTGCCAGCTGGACCGAGTCAGAAGAAAAGTCCTGACTGATCCAGATATTCTTGTTTTAAAGAGGCCAAAGAAGAAAAATGTCTGTTTATAGTATATGAGCAGCCATTGGAAGCTCTTGGACTGCTGGAATGGGGCAGATATCTGCTTTTCCAGTAACGAGAGCCGTCGTTCGGCTGCGTTCCTTGACAGTCCGTTCGGCTTTGGAGGAAAAAAAACTTGAGCGACAATTACTCAAAGATTTCCTGCGTCTGGTGATTTGGGTCGGTGCCGCTGCGTTCTGCTCCTGATTGTGATGTTCTGAGAAGGAGAATCTGCAGTTTTGGCTGTAGAATTCTTCACCGCAGAGATTCAGAGTGCGTCCTGGCTGACGTACCCGGAAGTCGTGAAACTGGACTGTGAGAGAAGCACCAGTGCTAATATTTATTCGCGCCGCCGTAGATCGGACGTGTCAGACCGATGACGCGACAACAGCTGGAGGTCAGACCTTCATTTCTGGCACAGTAGTAGATCTCCATGAGATCCAGAGCCGATTAGATCTTCAGCGTTGTCCGATGTCAGGCTGTAAAAATATCAATGCCGATGTGCCTCCTGCTGTGGTTGATTGGAGACGGAGTTGTTGAACATTCGTGTGTCCGTGTGAAACAGAAAATCAACAAACCTGATTTACAAAAGCAAGTTACAACAGACAAATTCTGTCCAACAGTGAACATAAATAGTCAGAAAATGGACGAAAACTGCAAATGTTTACTTACAAACAACAACTCTGCTCTCCGGTCACATCGATTATTGATTATGTTGTCATCTCTCTCAGTTAAACGGAGAAATGTCCAAGATCATCACCAAAATGCTGGACAACTACCCCGGCAAGAACTCGACCACGGAGCAGGCCTGGGACTTCATCCAGCGGAATGTGAGTGGGACGCCCTGATGTGGGGTCAGAGTTGGGATGTTTCTCACTCATCTGTCTCACAGGGAGCCGTCAGGAGGATCGAAAGCAGAACATTTCCTTCCACCAGGAAGTGAAGTGGAACAGAACGTGGCTGCAAATGGAAAAACTCATGTAAAGTATCTCAAAGTCGTTCATTGGTCTGTTTGTGAGCAGCCTTCTGTTCAGAAACTTTGAGTTCCTTTCCATGAGTTCCTGTTTGCAGTGGCTTCAACCGATTCAATTGTGGGCTATATAGGTCAAAGCTAAACGGAAAAATTTCCATTTGTTAACATTGGGGGAAATTTCAAACAGTCGTATCTTGGCCAAACTCGGCCAAAGATCAACCAATTGGCCTCTGACTTGCGACACATATGTGTCCGAATAAGGTCACAACAAGTATTTGGTAAAATCGACCAAACCACAATAATCTCATGCAGAATTCTTCTAAATTTCCTCTGAGGTATGTTTTTACCGAGCTTCATGTGACTTTGTGGTTTGTTAGTTAGCGTGGTGAGTTTTCTTTTCCCTCGCCGCCGTCTGCAGATGAACTGCTGCGGCTGGTCCGGTCACCTGGACTGGAACGGGAACATGGTCATCGTCAACAGCTCCCAGCTGCTGTTCCCCTGCTCCTGCCAGAACATCTCTGTCGCCACCGGGAACTCCTCCGACAGCGGCTTCTGTGAGGCGCAGACGCCGGACTGGCCCGTATACGACGTGGTAAACTGCGTTTCCTGTTCCTGCGCTCGTGTCCGTGCGCTCTGCCGAACCGCTGCATTAACCCGCTGCCGTCTGTCTGCAGGGCTGCGCTGCCAGCGTGGAGAACTGGCTGCTCACCAACATCGGCGTGGTCCTGGGAATCTCCCTGGGAGTGGCTCTGATCGAGGTAACGCACCTCGTTCACGCTACACCACCTGCAGTCCCAGCCAGACCCAGATCAGGCCCAGATCGGACCCGTATCAGACCCAGCCAAACTCAGATCAGACCCAGATCAGACCCAGATCAGACCCAAACAGACCCGGATCAGACCCAGATCAGACCCAGTAACTAATGTTTCTCTCCTGAGCCGAGTCCTGCTTACACAAAACAAAAGTTTCATAAAAATCCATTTTTGTGTAACTTCTATGTGTGAAACTGATCCGGATCCAGATCAGATCCAGATCTGTCGTGGATCTCTCCCAGACTTTAAACCGTGTTGGTATATCGGTGTCACGTCACGGAACAAACATTTCTTGACGTAAGGCTCATATTCACAAAATCCGTCCAGGAGTTTTTGAGTTTTGTCCATGTTTGAGAACTGATCAGAACTCGGGATCCGGATCACTTTGCTTTTGAGTCACGCTGCCGACACGACCCGTCCAGACTTTCATCCAATATTCTTTTCTATTTTACTTCCCCTGTTTCCGAACATGAAATTCGCCCGTGGACTCACCTCCCTTGTCAGTTCCCCTGAAACTTTGGTTGTGGGGTCCAAACGTTTTGGGAGCAGGCGAGTCGGGGCCTCGCCCTGGTGGGGGATCGGGTGGCGTGAAAAGCAGATATCCGGATCCAAAACAGAACCAGAACAACCACAGAAGGCCCACAGCAGAGACACAAAAAATAATTTTTTTACTTATTTCATACATTTATTCATTATTTTGTTGAGTTTAATTATTTTTTTGTGATTTATTTGTCACCTCGTGTTGATAAAAAGCCAAATGTTCTTCATCCATGGACATTTCTGGTGTTTCCCAGTAAACAGGGACGCAGCACCACGAGCCAAAGTCTGGAGCCGTGAGAGCCTGAAATGGTTTCAAACGGCAGCCCGAAGCTCCACTGTAGCCGCTAAGCTAACAGCGTTAGCACGCAGGAACAGCGGATGGGTTCCCATTGGCCAACAAAAATCCTGAAATATGGCATAAAAGTTTTTTTGTTTGGGAGGTGGAGAATTTGGCGAATCGAATAACTGCATTTCCTCGTTCAGACACTTATGATTTTCAGCTAAAAATAAAATCTTTCGCAAGAATTTGGGTTCTCTGGGCTTCTGGATGACACTGACTGATGCTGCCATATTTATTTATTTTACGTTCGCTGCGCAGCTCCAAAAAACGTTGTGCAGGCTGAAGTGTTTGTGGGCGAACTGCTCCTGCTCCTGCTCCTGTAGCCACAGTGTGTTCCATGTGTGCTCCACAGCTGCTGGCGATGATCCTGTCCATCTGCCTGTGCAGGAACGTCCACACGGAGGATTACACCAAAGTGCCCAAGTACTAGAACTCTCCGGAGGAAGTGACGTCTTCGAC
>KV751421.1:398007-423637 GCA_001698575.1 Mola mola
CTGAGTTTGGTAAAACCTTTTGTCCAAATGTAGAATAATGTGTGTTTGCTTTGTTTCTTGTTTTTTTCCTCCGTGGCACTTCCTGTTTTTGTTGTCGGTCCAGTTTTTTCGGAGCACTTTAGAGAAGAGCCTGTCGCAGAGCGCAGGAAGTCTGAGGTACGAGTGTCTCTGGACGTTTTCTGAACACAAATCCTGTTTGTGCGCAGCTGAGTTTCGTTTTGGAGCTGATTGGACAACTGGAACATCAACCGAGCGTGGTTTGTTTGTTTGTTTTTAGAAATGCCAGCATTTTGAGTTATTCTGAAATGTTTTAGTAGCTTGTACATAATTTTAGTCTTCACTTGTGTGAATTTGAATCCAAAAAGTGCTGCCGGTGTTTCCTCCACCAGCTGGTTTCCTGTCTTTGTGGGTTTTCACTTCTGGTAATAATAGAAATAATGAGGTACTAAAGAGGATCGTTTGTGATACTTGTTGTCTAAAAAAGTGTCGCTCCCTGTTTACGGGCCGTCCGCCTCGACGGGCACATCTGCGTCAAACATAGCTTCGCATTCATCGCAGCCCAGTTTGTACGAGCTCCTTTAACCACTCTCTGAATACGAAGAAATGAGGGTCGACACAATTATTTTGAAGCAAAATGTTTGTTTTTTTTGGGGGGGTGGTATCCATCTTGGATTTATGAATTGTTTATACAGAAAAAAAATCATTTTGAAATTGGTCTATGTAGAATTTTAACGTTTAGTCGAGATTTTTTATAATGTACAAATCCAGCTTCCTGTTTATGTACAGTCTGTATGAAAAACTTTCCAATAACCTTTATTATCACAGGTTTGAAGACGCAACGGGTACGTTTGTTTATAACTAGATGGACTTCTGGTCGCTAGCTGGATTAGTGTGTACTCACAATATTCATATTTCATGTCGCCAATAAACTGATTACAGTATTTGTTTGTCTTGATACCAAATGTCTCCAGGGTTTTGACCAATGAGCAAATTAAAGAGTGACAACTTAAGAACTTAACATTAATTTTTAAACCAAGAGGGATGTGGTGTTTCAAGTTCCTGAGAACAGTTCTGATTGGACCTCAGGGTGATTTAAAATTCCTTCATGTGTACATGAAGGCACGGACAAACAGTCCCTGCTCACACCACTAGAGGGCGATGTTCATCTATAGAGAGACACTGACAGACGCAGAAGAAGGGAGAGACAGTTTTTACATTCAGTTATTTTTGTGTTTTAGTGTCAATTGTTACATCAGTGGTTAGCACTGTCACCTCACAGCAAGAAGGTCCTGGGTTTGATTCCCGGTTCAGGGTGTTTCTGTGTGGAGTTTGCATGTTCTCCCTGTGTCTGCGTGGGTTCTCTCCGGGTACTCTGTCTTCCTCCCACAGTCCAAAAACATGCAAACTGGGGGTTAGCAGGTTAATTGGTCACTCTAAATTGCCCGTAGGTGTGAATATGAGTGTGGATGGTGTCTCTATATGTCAGCCCTGCGATGAAGTGGCGACTTGTCCAGGGTGACCCCGCCTTCGCCCAAACATGCTGAGATAGGCTCCAGCCCCCCGCGACCCCTAACGGGATAAGTGGTAGAAAATGGATGGATGGATGTTACATCATTTGATGTAACAGTTGAATCTTTTAGTGTCAGTTTAAAATCAAAATGTGAGCAAGTTCAACACCAATTCTTCCCAAAAAACCTTCTAAAAATATTTGGACACGAACTTTGAGTTTGAGTGCAGTGCTGGACAGATGATGCAGCGCCACTATGTGGCTGATTGAGGGTCAGCGGCTCTGGAGTCTGTGTTTAAAAGCCCAAGTAATGATGCTGAAAAAAAACTTTTTTTGGGGGGGAGTCTGTTTAGCGCTAACTAGAAAAATGCTTGCATGCTAACAAGCCCCAAACAGGGAAAATAGGAACCTCATGGAGAACCACAGAGGAGGATCCTTCATCCTGGGACGGACAGACGTAAAGAACACAACAACATGACAATAACAGACGAGTAAGAATGTATGTTCATAAGTCTATGAATCCAGATGTATGAGAAATCTGTTGATCCAGAAGCAGGTGCAGTCTGTTGGTTCAGTAGTCATTGTAATCCACGGATCCAGATTTGTGCTGGGCCGTCCAGACTAGGATCCAGCTCAGACTCCCTGTTCCCACAACCAAGACGTTTTTCACCGGCGCTCAGAGGAAATGGCGAAATGCCAACAGCGCTTCAGCGGTGCTGATGGTATTTGTGTGTGTGTCTGCGCCGCCTGCCAACACAGAGGGGAAGGAGACCAGAGGAGCTCAGTACATCATGGAGTGTTCCCCCGGCAGCCTGAGCCTATAGCATTCTGTAATAATGATTCTGTACAAGTGACATTTATTGCATGTCTGTCCGTCCTAGGAAGAAGGATCCTCCTCTGTGGTTCTTCCTGAGGTTTCTTATTTTCCCTGTTTAGGGTTTTTTAAGTTTTTCCTTACCCGGTTCGAGGGTCTAAGGGCAGAGGATGTCACATCTGTACAGTTTGTCAAAGTCCAGTGAAATAATGTGTAAATTGTGATTTTGGGCTGTGCAAATAAAATATGATTTGATTGCAGCATAACTAAGGAACAGACAGACCAGCCCAACTATAACCTTTATAAAAAAGGAAAGTTTTAAGCTGCTCTTAAAATCAGAGAGTGTGTCTGCCTCCCGTACCAAGACTGGAAGATAGTTCCACAGGAGAGGAGCTTGACAGCTGAAGGCTCTTCCTCCCATTCTACTGTTGGAGATTCTTGGGATCACCAATAACCCTGCATCCTGGGAGCGTAAGGTTCTGAATGGGTGATAGGGCACTATGAGCTCTTTAGGATAAGATGGTGACTGACCATCAATAGCTTTGTAGGTGAGGACAAGGATTTTAAATTCTATTCTGGATTTAACTGGGAGTCAGTATGGGGGAAATATGGTCTCTGATAGTAGTTCCAGTCAATACATCACCGCTGCATTCTGGATTAACTGAAGAGTTTTTTAAGAACTTATTAAGGCAACCTGAAAATAATGAATTAAGAAAGATATTCTCAAAACCTCATGTTCACTTTTCTGTAAAAACCAAGGGATCCCACCGTCATCATACCTGCCTTTAGGTGAGCGTGTGATGTCTTTCACCTTACACACCTGTTGATTGATTATTGGTGGTGTGATCGAAACGATCGCTGGCTCAGGAAATGACTGAATGACGTTTGATTTAGCTCAGACGTGAGAAACAGCAGCTGACAGGAAACAGGCAAGACATTTCCTCTCAGGAAATGTCACAAATGATCACACGATCCAGAGTTGTGAGGTCATTGTCAGCTATGTTGAACTTGATGTAATTTCATCTCACAGTGCGTTACTGAACATCGAGAGGAGGTCGGTGTATGTCTGTGTGGGGTGGTGGCTTCATTAATAATGTCTCTGCACTCTGTGTGATGCATTATGGGTAAATGGAGATCGTTGAAATCAGTTACAGCTACGTGAAACACAACAAGATTCAGATGTTAATAAGTCAACAAGTTGATTTCGCCTCTGATGAAGAGTTACAGGTTTGTGGTTTCTTTGGGATTCAACAATAAATAACCCAAATAAATTTCCTACAAAATGATCCCCAGCAATAAACATGGATCTTCAAGGTCAATTTTTTTTTGTGAGCTCAAACTTCAGCTTCCACCAGACTGTGATCGTAGTGTTTGTTTTGTGTGATTTTTAGGTCAAACGCACACGATGGCGCCACCTGGTGGGTGACACATGAACCAAAGAGCCAGCTGGTTCCGGCTTTGTTGATGGATCCTGGGATTAGTTACAAAATGACACCAGCTGGACCTCTCTACGTCAATTCCTTCTGAAGAAATGGCCAAAAAATGTTTGACCTTTCAGTGACCTTGACCTTTGCCTTTGAAAGCCCAAAAATTAGTTATCTGTAGCCAACGCTGTCAGCTACAATTTGACACTAGTTGGCCCCTTTAACCTTTTAACCTTTGGCCACCAAAATGCATTAATCCCAGACTGAGTTACACCAGCCAACCAGTAGGGGGCGAACCATCTTCACCGGTGGTCTGACCTTCTGTTGGCTGTTCTTACTTACAAACTACAAACTCCACCGTCTGTATCTGACGTGTTGAGAGAGAGAACGGACAGCTAAATATTCTGTTGATTCAAAACAATGTCCAGACCTGGAAATGTGTTTGTAATTCCAGGAAGATTATGATCATGTGACCTCTGTCACTGGCACTGAAAAGTTCCTCTCTTGACAGGTCAAATGTTGCTGAATGTTTACACAACATCGAGCTGAATGTTTCGATCAGAACCGCTCGCAGACACAAATCTAACCCACCCGCCTTGCCTGTGTGGAGCACCGGCCGGCGACCTCTCTTTTCCCAGAGTCCTTCATGCTAGTGGCTCCTCCGGAGGCCTGTCAGGGTTCGTACATCAAGCACCAGCGGTGGACACGGAGGAACAAGCTGAGGTAACGGACGGCGACAGAGCAGGACAGAGAGAGTCCTCCGTCAGAGGCCAAGCTGTCATGTCGGACAGAAACATGTTCATGCAGGCAGGTTTTATTTTGAAAGGGCTGAGATGTTCATTTCATCTTTTCTGCTGTCAGTTTAAACAGCTGCTTTGGTTCGTCTGCACCATCTGTCGCGCTGCATTAAACTAACGTTGACGTGAACTTCCGGGACACACACACACACACACGCACTCACTTCTTCGTATTCACAAACTGGAACTGATCAGGAGAAAAGAATTCAACCTTAAATTTCAAAGAATAAAACAGGATATTTGGGGGAAAAATGTAAGGAATTAACTTTATTTAACAATTAGTTTGGAATTGTTCAAAAACCACAGTTCCCATGAGTGTTTGTCACTGATTCCATTCAGTCGCGCTTCTATTTCAACTGTAATACCCATCAAAGTCAGATTTCCAAAATCCAAGATGGCTGCCCCACATGACCCTCGTGAACAGCCGTGCTGGACTGCAGATGTTCGCGGCGCGACAACATGTCAGAGAAAAAGAAACAGATCTGATAATATTGGGATTTTTCAGTGTTATTTACAAAATTGTACATTAAATATAAATGTACACGGAAACTAAAATGTTTCGTGCATTTTACTTGTAGTTTTTATAATTGTGGCCTACAGCTAAAAGAATAATTGTATCTGAGCCACAATCATTCAAAATTAAAACAGAACTTTTCCACGATATTCTAATTTTTGAGATGCAGTATTGTAGGGGCATCCAAGAAAGATTATTCTGATTATTGAGCACTTCGGTGTTATTTCGTACATTTTGGGGCGTTTATGTGCGAATTAGCAGTTTGCATTGTCATCAACGAGCATTGCCGATAGCCTGACTCCGTGACGCGCTGCAGTGGAAACCTGGTTCCAGCGCTCGGATGTGGCGTCATTCGTAGCTCCGATGGCAGCTACCAATCGACGGTACCGCCACCGACAAATTACCCGTTGGTTGTCTGTCTCTCTGTTGGCAAGATTACGCAAAATTTAATTGACTGATTTCAATGAAACGCTCATTAAAAGTTAAAAGTCTCGGCCCAACTTACAGCTGGTTAGATTTTGATGGCTAAAGGTCAAGATCAGGCCAAGGTCAAAAAATGTTTATTGGCCATTTCTCCTGTATGAAATGACATAGAGAAATCCAACTGGTGTCATTTTGTAACTAATCTGTCCATCACATAGCCAGAACCAGCCGGCTCTTCTGTCCTTGTGTCACTTATTGAACTAATGAATAAAAATACAATAAAATAAATACCAATACCAAAGTCTGATAGAAAGTTGAAATTTTATAGAGAAATTTGTCGCGTTTGTGGAGGTTTGCAGTCTCTGGGTGCTCTCTAATTTACATTTTTTTTGGTCGCAAAAATAATATGACTCGGACCGAAATCTTGAGAGATTTTTACAGACTTTCACATTTTAACGGTTCACTGTGCTCAAATAACGGCCTCTAACGATGAGGTAATAGAATGCAAGTGCTCCTTCCACGCCCTCTTCTTCGTCCCTTTTTACTGGGATGAGTCCTTTCTTGGCTACTGTAGTAACATGGCGGATCAAGATGGCGCTCTCAGTGGAAAGGAGACCCCCTCCCATTAAACTATAAATTGATGACTTATAATTGCATGTCGGTTTTATTTTTAAGGTAATTACACAATGATTTTAAGGTTTTTTTCTATGTTTGTGAATACATACACGTAAATTCTACACATTGGACTTTTAACATTGGGGGCGGGGAGGGTGGCTACAGCTTACCAGCTACATTGATTTAAATCCGGTGCCACTTTTAAATGACACAGTGTCACAGAGAATAGGAGCCATGGCAGAAGATGTCAAAAACCCATCGACTGAGCGCATTAAAAGAAGCCGCCATTATTCTATCCAGCTTGAGACGACAGATGTTGCAGATTTACATTAGATATGAATATAATAACACAGCTTAGGAGGACTTTCCATTCTGTCAACCACTTCAGAGCAGAACTACAGCTGTGCACATTTTCCAGCTCTTGGACACGTTGTAACAGTGAAGGACTTGATTGGAAATAATGTGTTGGACTCTGCACAGACGGCCATGGCGGCCGGCTTCGCGAGTTGGCATCTGAGATGCGACGAGATGGGCAGCCAACACGTCCAACTTCTGCTCCACACAGACGTACGGTGGCTAACAAGAGAACAGGCGCTTTCAGGGCTTTTCGAATTGCACAGAGAAGTGAAAATGTATTCTCGCAAGACAAAAGCTTCCCATCAGATGTTTTTGAGGATACCGTGTGGCTCAGTCGGCTGGAATACTTGTCAGATACTTTCTGTTGTTTAAACGAGCTAAATTTGGGACTACGAGGACTCTCCATCACTGTTTTTGATGTGCAGAACAAAATCAGCGCAATGCTGAAACAACATCGTGGTCCACCGCGTCTCTCTGAGCAGCAACTCCAGGAATATTTCCCTGTGACGCCTGAATCTAACAGCTGGATGAGGAACTCGTTCAGCATCCAAACATCCAACATGCCAGAGAGCTACACTGTCAGCGAGCGAGAGAGCTTAGATAGTGAGTTCTTTTGGATACAGAGACGCGGTGAATATCCTGCGCTTTCTCCTTCTCTTTGGGACCACATATCTGTGTGACAAAGGTTTCTCTGCACTTGCCTCCATAAAAACAAAATACAGACGCAGAAATGGATGCTGAGCTGGACTTGAGACTGAAGCTGACCTTGACTGACCCAGACGTCACAGGACTGTGTCCTCGGAGGCAGGCACACCCCTCTCGTTAGGAATAACAAGCTACAAGTAGTTACAAACTTTAATTTTATTTGTATTCAACCTAATTATTCAAACAGAATGTGAGTGTGGCACAGTTGTGTGTGACACAGTCAATAATGAATATCATCAATATGTTTGAACTGTGAGTAAATGATTAGCTGTGCACTTCTGTATCAAACGTCGGCCATAACTTGTAAAAGTGAAATATTTTTGAGGTGGTTCTTTGCGTAAAAAGATTGAGAACCACAGTAACAGAGTAAGTGACGTCGCGTAATGTAGTGTAAAAACAGTGACATCGAGTTGACTGAATGGATTGGAGGACGGATCAAACAAATACAGAACTTGTCATCTGTTAAGATAAAATGGAAACAGACTGTTTCTAAGTGCTAAGATTAACGATGTTAGCAACATGGCTACCGCTGGTGGCTTGACTACAGTCCAAATCAAAGACGGCCTTAAGAATTCCAGCTGGGTGTGCAAAACTCTGGCCTCGGGTCCGTGTAAACTCCCGGTCGTAGTAAGAAGTAGGTAGGTTACTGACTGATTTGGTAGAAGGAATTTTGAATTGTCTCTGCTCCTGTTGGTAAGATTTCTAAACCGCAGGGTTCATTTTGTTTTCCACAGTTACTCCATCAGTTTCAGAGAAAACCTGGGTACAACGACTGAGGAGAACAGTGTCCCTTCCTGTTTTAGCTGCACAGTGGCTGATGCGCTTCCTTTGTGCTGTGCGTCGAGGCTTCATTGTTCTGCTGGCGGCATGAATTGGTCAGTGGGAGCAGGAGGTCGATGGAGGCAGTCGGATATGTTGTCATGTCCGCTCGTTATATGATGGACCCTGGGATTAGCTCTAAAAAAATGACACCAGTTAGACTTCTCTGCGTCAACTCATTTAGGAGGAATGGACAAAAAAATGTATTTTTTAACCTTTTAGTGACCTTGACCTTTGACCTTAAAAGCCAAAAATTTAATTATCTGCAGCAGGTTTTGTCAGCTACAAAGTGACACCAGGTGGACCTCTCTGTTATGGCGAAAAAATAATAATAGTTGTGTCTTGCGCATTATTAAACTTAATTTTGCGATAATCCTGTTTTCCTGAACAATTACTAATATATTTAAAAATGAATGTCACATGACAAAAGTAACCTGACTCTGCTCTTCCTGGTTCTCTAAAACACTGTGGCCAGCATTAAATGTAAAATGTCATTGAAGGGGGGAGCTATTCATACTCCACTCCACGAGATCACATCACAGACAGTGCTTTCATCATGTTTCGCACTGATTTCAGGATATATATCTAATATCAATAATCAAGTGAAACTGATGTCTCAATAACAAAGCAGCCTGTCAGAGGAAGTCACAATCCCACTGATGTGTTACGGTTTCCCTGCTGTGATCGACTGTCTCACACACTGTGAGACCAGGATGTCCGCTGCATTATCTAAAATCCGCCTCCTTGCCCGCCTCAGCCGGTACGCCCTTTATCTCTGCAGGCAGGAAAAAAAACTGCTAATCAGTGTCCATAGATGGAGAGAGAGAAGGTGACCCCCTCCTCAGAGCTGAGCTGGACCACCCAGAGAGAAGGTTTCACTGGTCGCCACGGTCGTTCCCGATTGTTCTGGGCAGCCCGGCGCTCCCTGGTGTCCTCCACGTATTCTGCCAGATGGTTCTCTTCTGTCAGAGGTCCGCTGTTCTAAATGCTTCCCTGCTCACAGTGATCCTGGACCCTGCCACACAGGAACACCCAGCCAAGACCGGGACCCACCAAAGAACACTCGTCTGCTGCACAAAGCTAAAGAGGAGACAATAATTACTAATTATGGGTGTACAGTTCCTTTAGAGCACATTCTAATGTGAAATGTACATAGTTTTGTACTGTACAAACGTACAAATAACATTTAAATGCACCAAAACTACTCTCTTTTGTCAAATTAGACAGATAGAGTTTTTACCATGAAAAAAAATGTGGCCTCGATTATGAGGATCAATGAATGCGCTACATTAGCCCCGCCCCTTCTCCTTTCACTGCTCCGCCCCTCGCCTGCAGTCAGACCGAGCCAGAGTTTACCTGCTCTGTCATCCTCCGACTAACCCAGAGCGGCAAGTTTCCTTTCAAACAGTGTTAAACCCCGCCCCCCATCGGTCGCTGGGATTGGGGCCTGAGGTTTTCTACGCAGAACACCCGGGCTGTCAGAATTCATTGTTATGTCCTAGTGCATAAAACCATCACGTGGTCCCGTTAACAAGGACAGAACCGTGATTTTCACTCGAAGCGGCCTTTTAAAAGGAATTTTAAAAATAGAGGTTGAAAGCAGGACTAAAACTACCACAGAGCAAGTTTGAAAATGTTCTTTATCACCTCACCACCAAACCAAACCTCCACCAAATCCTCACCAGTATTGCGCCGTCCAAAACTTTACAGATGTGCACTAAAATAACCAGGTTAGCATCATCCCTGTTATAAACAACAATTTTATCCTAACACTCTTTTAATTTCATGCAGCCACAAAGTTGAGGCTTGATTTACAGCACAAAGGAAGCTCGTCAGTCACGTTGGAACCGAAGAGGCGTTGTTTTCGCCGATGTCCGGTACTTTATTCAAAGTGTATGAATAAAAACTATTGGTTTCTTTTTACTTTCAGCATAATACAAAACAGTTACAAGCCGACCAAGGTCAAGTTGTAAAGCTTTGAACACAGCTTTGACTGTGTTCTGTAACTTCACAGAGTTTGCATGGCTTGTGGTGTTGGGGCCCAGTGAGATATTTTATTCATGGTGCCCACAATGTGAACAAATAGAAAGCTGTGGAAGAAGAGATAGAAGCCAAAGTAAAATAAGGGTGAATGAAGGAGCAAATCTGCTCCCCCGTGTGTTTCCACCCACCGCCAGGACTTTAAAGAGGCTTCAAACCAAACTTCTTTCAACTACATCAGTCAGTAAATTATTTAAACAACGACGTGACTCTGCTTTTATCACTGACCTGAGACCAGAATTTCTACACACATCTGCAACTTTGACGGCTTCTTTAGCCTTTTGAGCAGTAGCCATGTTGCTAACACAGTGTGGAAATAACGTGTCATGAGAACATATCTACCATACTAGGAAATGGTTCTGACACGTATCGTGTTTGTTTAACGTGATCACAGACGTTAAAATGTGCTGTAACTTAGAAAACCCTTCCTACTAAAGGTCGTTTGACGTTTTATCATGGTCTCACAAAATGGTTGTAGTTTATGTTAAATGAGAAAAGAAAAAATGACCCCAAATAATCTAAAGGTGTAGTGGCTTCGATCCCACAGGGGCAGGTCACCTGCCGGAGGCGTCACGGCTGCACTGACTGTCTGCGGCAGCGAATCGGAGCGCAGCAGCTCCATGTGCCGCCATTTCATCTCCGCGCTCCTTTCACACCGTTTGGCATTTTCATGCAGTGCAAGAAAGAAAGCTTCCACATTAGCCTGCTACATATTAGCATGTTTATCTGAAAGGAGAATGAAGATTTCATTCTTTAGAGGTGACCAACATTTTAACATTTCTGACATTGTACCAGAAAATGGATTCGCGACGTGGCAAAAAAAAGCTAAAATGCTAATTAACTGTTTCACATCAAAAATTCACACATTTTATGGAAAGGCCCTGCAGAGGCCTGCAGGTGTGTTCAGGTGTTTGGGTTGAGTCCGTTTCTGCTCAGGTTGAACACGTGCGCAGCTTCGTTGCCAGTGCAGGTCCAGTTTGATCCAGGTCGGCGTGGTTTCCACTCAGCACACAAAAACGGTGCACGCTGACTTCAGCCGGCGGCTCTGTGGCAAGTCAACAAAATACCACACGAACCAGCCATGTCTTAAAGAAACCAGAGCTGAGCAGCTGTACACGTGCACGCTTCACCTGTAAACATTTATCTTTCCAAGGAGCATGCTCATGCTTCCCTGCATGTGGAAGTAGCAGTACCAAAGTGTAGAAATACTATGTTGAAGTCCTGCATTCACACTGTCTGAACGTCTGGAGACTTTCTGCCTGTGTTTTGGCCTGTGCCAAAAACTGCCGATGGCCATGTGCTTTTTGCTTTAGTGAATCTTTGAAAAGTAAATGTCGATGGTTCCATTAGAGTTTAAATGTGTGATTCTATGAGAACATCACCTGTAATCAAGTTCAGGAGCAAAGAGTCCCATAGCTGTGTCACAAGGGGACACTAGCTGCAGATCTTCATTCTTATAGATCCGACAGGACTCCTCACTATTGACTTATACCTTAATTATAGTTGAGTCAAAGACATTATGTGATGTAAATACATGGCGCGTCTGCCTGTCATCGACTGCTCAAGACACACAGCAAATCTTCACTGGGTACATCTTCAGTGCCGTTTCTTGCCCTTAGTGTTAGATGTTCGTGGCTAGTCGATAAAAGTTTAGCTACCAAAGTAGGAGAATGATGACCATTAGAGCCTTAAAAAATATACCTGCAATGGCTTAATTCTGTAGACTAGCTGGAAAAGAACCTGACTTCCAGGCGTGGTTTGTCCCCTGATTGGAGGATAGACAGTTTGATTCCCCGGCAGACAGCGCGCCAAAGTGTCCTTGGGCAAGCCACTAAAGCCCAAACTGGTCGTGAATCTGTGCCATCAGTGTGTGATCATCCTACACTTTCACCCATGTGTGAATGTGGCAAATGCTGCAAGTTGCTTTTAGAAGTCAATAGACTTGAAAGGTGCTGTACAACTACAAGTCAAATTAGCACTTTATCATGTTGAGGGAAATTGTATTTTATGTGAATGTAGCAATGAATCTGTGACTGCACCTATTCTTTACGTTAGAAGTTGAGCATACATTTGATATGTTTCACCGTGAATATATTTAAGGGAAAAGGATGCTGTATTTGATTATGAAAAGACTGACAGAAAGAGAGTGAAAGTATTTATTGCCATGCTGTAATTTTAAGGGCCAAAACTCCCTACATAACTAAAAATAGAAATTAATTTTTATTTCAAGACACTGCATGGACTGAAGAATGGAAATCTGCATAGACTTTGGAAACTTAAAATGTGCCACATTTATCTCTGTGATTTTTTCCCCTTATGAACATACCCTGTATATGTTTTTATTGCATGTTTTTCAAGAGTGAAAACTGTGATTTACTGTTTTAATGGAACATTTCTATAAATTTCCTGAGATTTTGCAACAGAAAAAAAAGTCAGATAAACAGTCGCGACACCTGTCACGGAAGTAGTTTTACACTGAAAGCAAAGACCGGAAGCGATGCGTATGCTACTGCGCAGCTTGACGGTAGGTTAAACGCGAGCGTGAGCGCTCAACCCGTCAGTTTACTGAGCGAGGAGCGCGTGCGTGTCCGCCGAGAGCGCTGCGGTGAAGGTGGAGAGTTTGTGGGATCAGTTCGTCGGGAGACGCTCGACCTCCGCCGCCCGCAGAGGAACGACAGTGTCCGGGGGAAGGAGCTCGTCCGTCAGCGGTGAGTTACCGGCGGTCTCATGTTCACCGACACGGTGACTTAACGGTTGGTCCGTCGTTAACTGAACCGCCGGCGGCGATTTATCAACGGTTTGATCTTCACCGACACGGTGACTCACGGAGGGTCAGTTGTTAACTGAACCGTCAGCTTTAACGTGTTCACTTTGACACGATGTTGACCGATACATTCATGTTTTTAATCCACCTTTCAACCTGTCAGTTAACCCAGTTCCATTGATTTATAATCCATTGAAACACTAAAACGTCACTTTATTTTAATATATATTTACGTTTAAATTTTAACGTTGGTACTAGCTTGACGTTTTGTGTGTGTCAAGATAAAAGTAAAAAAAAAATTTAGAATAAATTATGTTGAGTAAATAAAACAATACTTGTATTAGTGATTTATGCTACAATTAAACAGATGAGTTTTAGTTTTATAAACTGATAAACACGATTGTTAAATCAATCTGGCCGAATTATTGGCTGATATTAACTAATGACCTTATGAATACCATACGTCAGCCAATAAGTGAACAACAGAAATTCAAAATACAGTTATGAGTTAATTATGAAACAATACAATTATTTGCTGAACATTTTTCTTTTTAAACTTACTGTTTATGAAACAAAAGTCGCTTTCTCTCACAAGACAAAGAAAAGCAGTAAATCGCTGTCAGAAAGTTTTTTGTGTTTTTGCTTGATAAGTGACTCAAGTAGTGAAAAAGCAGCAAGACAGCTGCAGATAAATTTTTGTTAAAATGACTGTTTTACTGATTTACAGTCATCAGCTCATCATTCAAGCTCTAAAGTTTATACATCTTTGTCAGCTAATATATTGTGAATATTTTTTTTATGTAAATACAGATAACGGCCTGAAAAATCTATATTTAATGAAGCAGTACGAGTAAAGTAAACATGAACAAATATAAAAGTTGTTTGTTACATGAGCAAAGTATTACCGAACAGTCTCCTAACAAAAGAACCACAAGTTAAACTGCCTTGAGGGCTGTAACAATTATGGTTTTTCATCGTCTACAGCTGATTGACAGTGATGGAATTTGTTCAGTTTGGATCAACAACATACGGATTTGTGATGAGGATTCAGCAGATGGCTGACGGGTGAGCCAGGAAACAGACAGATGGATCTTGAAGGGTGTTTTTAACTTCTGAGTAATTAAGACAAAACTTAAAATGTGTATCACTTTCAAATCACCTTCAGCGTTTCCTCGGCAGCTGACGATCCACGAGCACTATTTACGGAGCAAACCGAGGAGCAGATCAGCCGGCACACTGTTCAGTCGGGTAGCCAAACGAGCATTTGGCCGCTGTTTTTTGCTACTCTCACACTCGGTGAGTGTGCGCGACACATACATCGACCCCTCCATCGTCTAGTGTCTCTTTCCTGAGCCTCAGCTGACTGTTATCAGGAGCCTCTTGCTGTTTTCTTTGCATCACGTGTGAATCAATTTGGCGGCGTAATGTGTGCCATCTGTGTGACAAAATAGGAAGAATAGGATCATATTTACCACCTGAACATCTCTGCGTTCCAAATCAGCAGTGCCAAAAGAGAGATGTTTGTGTTTATGTGGTAATGCAAATGTACAAAAAAAATCCACCCAGTTGTACTATGAAGCCGTCGAGCCAGTCGAGCCGGGCTTTCGTCGTGTGAGCTGGATCAACAAAACCCAACTTTGTTAACCCAGGCTCTCTGCTTCAGGCTCTGGGTACTTAAAAATGGGCCAATAAGAGGCTTTTTGCATCATTTGACCCTTCTTCTGCACAAAATGGTCTAATTATGGATGTGACAGCTATTTAGAAAATAGCTTAAAAACATCATCAAGAGATGCTATAGCTGTGGTGCCATCAATTCCCAAAATGAATAATGTGACCTATTTGAAGGAGAACTTAAGATCATCTTAAGCCCTGTTTCCTGGGTCTTTTGGGCTATAATATGTCACACATTGTTTTAATCCAGTGCAAAGTTCAGTTGCCAGGACCATTTACTTACCTTGACAAGGCTTTACAACTCAACAATGTTGGGCAAGTCACAACATCAGAAATAAATGGCTTTTATTCGCTGAACTACACTCAAAATGTAATTTCAAGTGCCTGGTAACATGGAGTAGACACCTACAGTGAAACACCTGTGTGTTTTGGATTCAATTACTGTAAAGATATTGTATAGAACCCAAGTTTGTAAAGTCTGTTTTGTTTTTTCTACCTTTCTCTACTTCCTGTCGCTGACACTGCACCACAGACACGACCAGTCAGTTGCAAAAAGGGAGCTTTTTTCTGGATTTTTCTGATATTTGCAGTAGACAAACTAATATCAATTATTGTTATTATTTAAGAAATGTCAGATCTCAGGAAACTATTTGGGGCATTTGTGTGACCACATAGTAAACAAACATGGTGTCTCTGGAGGAATGTGCACTGCTGTATCAGAAGCAGAGAAGATAGAAACAGGAACTCACCTCCCTGCCCTTCCATGTGCTAATGTGGAAAAGCTTAAAACCAAAAGACCACACCTTCATGCTCTTTCATTCACATGGAAAGGCTAAAAGTAGGGAGAGCACAACTCACTGCCCTTACATTTGGCTGACCGGAAAGGTATGAAGCTGAGTAGCAACCCCTTGGGGTTCTGAACAAGCCTTTGTGACAAAAGAAACGCTATATAGTCAGACACAGCATTAAAAGGAGAAGCTGGGTTTGAGGTGGATCTCACAGAGGAAGCAGGAAGCGTAGGCGTGTCTAAGTGGATTAAATAGCACATCATGAGACTTTCTAATTGGATGCTTAGAAGAGAATCAAATGAGCCATCAGCGGATGCGGGCTGCTGTTAATATCAAATTTAGCTTAGATTGTGAGATAACTAACTAGCTCAAAGTCTTAATTCGTTGCCAGTTCATTTTCTGTAAATTGACTAATTAAGTGACTGATTTTCTTCTTGTGCTTCCTGTGGTTACAAAGGATTTTGATGTTGAGGTGGATGTTCATGTTCAGCAGTCATATGTCACCCTGATGATTGGCTCACCTGTCACACAACCGTAGCATCCATGGTCTGATCTCCTGCTGGCTGTCAAATTAAAAATAATTAGTAATGTTGGGATAAATCTCAAAGACAGCTGAATTATGTTTTTGATTCTATCCCAGTCATTGGCGTCTCTCTCTCTGTGTTGGCTGTCAGTCTCAGCACCTTCAGGTCGTGTCTCTGGATGATGTCGACAGGCAGTGTGGCGAGGTGAACCACAGGTCCATCTGTGCCTTCCCTTCATGGCCAGCACGGAGGCACTTAGTCCTTATTGTATTTGTGGATCACAGCGTGTTCGCTGCAGTGTGACAAAAGGACTGACGAGCCACGGGGGGGGCGAACCTCGAGGACTGCTAGCTACTTTACTTCCCATCCTGAAGACAGAGTGTCTCAGGGGTAAACTGAGGGAGCGCTGCAGGTTGGACTGAGGTCGAGCTCCGGTGAAGAGACAACTGACGTAAACCATCTGCAGTCTGCACTGCATAGTTGATATTTTATCCTTCATTTAGCAAAGTTTTGCAACGTTTTGTTCGCAAAAGAAAGTGAAGCGCTTTTCTCGTTTTTATTGCCAAAACGAGCTGCATCTAATTATCGATTTATTTGATTATTTGCATGAATAATCATTAATCAATTACTCTATAAATTGTTGAAAAAAAGTGAAAAATGCTCATCGCAGGTTCCCAGAGCCCAAAGTGACGTCTTCAGATTGCATCTTTACTCCAACCAATAGTTCAAAATCCTGAGACTCCTCATTTACTGTCTGAAATGACAAAGAAAAGTAGCAAATCCTGCCATTTACAAAGCTGGATCCAAAAAATGTTTGATCACTGTTGAGCAAAGCATGACTAAAATAGCTGTCGGTGGACTAATCAATTTGTCATTGCAGCTCTACCTCTTTAGCATTTTATCTCCCAATTGTTTTCTCAATCCAGTGATTATTTGATTGTAAAATTCAAATAAACACTGTGAGTTGTTTTAGCAGTATTCTAGAATTTTGTTCCTGATTGTTTAATCATCTAAAAGTCAATTTTAAAGCAAAAATGTCAAGCTTCGTGATTACATCTCAAGATTTTGCCGCTTTTCTTTGTGGAGATGGTTTTGTGTTTGTTTGAGCCCCAGGAAATATCTGGGTCTAAGGTGGGAAAGATGACACAATGAATAACTTCATCATAGCTATTATAAGATAGTTGATGCACAGAAAATTAATCTGCAAGTCTTTTTTCTGCTTTGTTATTTTAGGGGTTTGGACTTTTGATGGATCAAAATAAAAAAAATTAGTAACGTCATTTTGTGATGGAAATTTTCAAATTTTCCAATGGTTAAAAGAAAAAAATCTGTTTAAAATTTTAAAAATATTCATCAGAATAAAACAATAAACTGTAGTAGCAGCCCTGCATGAATGAGTTTAAATCTGTAAACCAGTGAAACCCTTAAAGATCACTCATCCCAGTTTATATGTAGATGAGTCATGAGTAGATGAACCAAATTAGATTTTTCATGTTTGATTTTCAATATTCGGCCAGAGGAAGCCAAAAGAACTGACATAATGTAGAGAAAAATTTGAATAGATTACTTCCTTTTAATCATCTGTCGACTCCTTAGATTTCTTCTAGTGACAAATTTGAGCAAGTGATAATGACTCGGTCGAAGAGAAAGAAGGCAGAGGTCCATTTGTTTATTAAATTTTCAGCCTTCAGCATGACGTTTTCCGCTCAAACACTGCCGACACACAATGCCTTGGTGCTCGTTCAAAGGGTTCCAGTTTTAACAAGATTAAATCAAACTGAATTAAAAAGCAGATGGTCAGACCTCCAGTGAGTGTGACCCCTGGTCCTGAACTCTGTCACAGCACGGATGCTTTATTGACTTTTCTTTTCAATTTCTCAACACTCATTGTTCTCTGTGAACACTTTAACCAACCCTTTGTAATGTAGGTTTAACATGAAGACCTCAGTTCTTAATTGAAAATGGAAAAACTAAATGTAAACACATAGAGGAGGTCTAATATTAACATTTTACCTATTTGACTTTACAAGACAGGACAACTTTACACAAGCAGTAACCAAGAGACATTGTCCCTGTGAGGGGCTGAGTGTCCTGTTTGAAAAGAAGAAGCTCTGTGATTAAAACATATTTTTTAATGTGTTAAACATTCACAAAATGTTATTGGTAATCGTTAGTGAGCAATTTTGATTTTACTGATGAATGGTTTGTGAAGTACTGATGGCTTTTAATCTGAAAATCAAAATTAAAAAAATCATCTCAAAATCAGATGATTTAACATAATTTTTACGTAATCTCATAATCTGAAATTTTCAGATTGTGCGCAAATTCAGTGCTAACGCTATTGGCTGTCTTTTCTAGAAGAAACAAAATTGGAGGGATGTGAATGTCTCCAGTGTCTATTCACCCCCGTTTGAGGGGCAGGGGTGAATAGAGGGCACTGTGTCTCATTTTCTAACGTTATGTCCATTGTGAGGTCACTCCAAAGGTCACTTTTATTTAATTTCTTCCACTGGAAGGTAGGGCTGTCGCGATAACACACTATTAACAAGACAACTGCGGTACATGGCAAGTTACCGTCACTATCGCACGTAACGTCGTGTCACCTATCCTCTGTTCACACCGGGGCAGTGGATACTGCACTGGTGGGTAAACCCAATGTTCCGTTGAGCCTCTGGGAGTATTTCAAGACACAGCAAACCACACCTAAGAGGAACTGACCTCAGACACTGAACTCGCCTGCTACCTAGAGGAGGACCCTTTTAGATTCTAACGTAGACCCACTCGGGTGGTGGTGCAACAAACGGCAGATTTTCTCTGCTCTCCAAAGTCACCCGCAAGTACATGTGCTTTTGTGCAATGAGCACACAAGGAACACGGTCACTCCTCTCCACTCAAGGTCAATATGTTGGTTTTTCTCGCACCAAACATGATCATAAAAACCCAGGTATAAATATCAGCAATATTATGCTTAATAGTATAGCATGTATGTTCATATTCAGTACCTTGTAATTCTTTAGTTTTATATTTGCTTTAAAAAAAATATAGGCAAGTTTCTTTCCACTTTCTTAAGATGAATTATTATTTTGCACCTTAAAATTTAACCTGAGAAATCTTATTTCTTTATTTTTTCTTTATTTTTTAATCACAGTTGGTACATGTGAGCTCATTCCTCATTTTCTTTACAGAGAAAAGCAGGGTTGTAGCCTTCGTATTGCCCGTCTTTCCTGCTCATGTTATGCATTTAATTAAAGCAGAAATGTTTTTAAAACTGTCTTCTATCTTTTTTAAAATGATGCATAAGTGTGTATAAGACAGAAGAAACACTGTTTAAACGTCATCACTGTAGGATCCTCTTTACAGAAATATTTGCCAAAATAAAATGGATGGGGTGCGATATTGCGCTATTAAGCCACCCTTAATCACTGCAAGGGAAATTCTATTACTGCAAGAACCCTACTGACAAGGAACCCTAGAGGGCACTTCTATCGCATTTTGTCCATTTGAAGGGGCCACTCCAAAAGGCTCTTTTATCAGTTCACCAATGAATGTCTCAT
Organism: Mola mola; assembly: GCA_001698575.1. Taxonomy (NCBI): domain Eukaryota; kingdom Metazoa; phylum Chordata; class Actinopteri; order Tetraodontiformes; family Molidae; genus Mola; species Mola mola. The sequence goes on from KV751421.1 coordinate 417,324, forward strand.
GCAAATTCTATGAATAATATCTCAAGGGATAAATTTCCCTCAAAACTACAGTCGACCTTCACTTAATGCAAGTAGAAAAACCAGAGGTTCAAAGGCCTATACAGCCCATACAATAAACAATATCCAATATCCTCAGGTCCACGATTCAGATCAGGAAAACAAGAAATGGAATAGACCTGCAAAAGACTCAGTAGTGGATAATTCAGTGTGAACCAGAGTCGTTCTGACATCATCCGTTCCAATGCCACTCTGCCCATATGGCTAAAATCATGATGAGGTTTCATTCTGCGGCTGCAAGCAGCATTGTGCATCAAAGCGGCTTGAGTTCACGTGGCCTTTTTCGAGAGCTTGGTTAATAGCTACTGATGGTTGGGACTTGTGGTTTGTGGTGCATTTCAACCTCAACTGTCTGGAGGTGGGTTTAGTTACGAACCATGCAGCAGATGTTTTGGACTCGTGGTGACTTCAGGACGTACAGTGTATAAAAAACCAAGATGTGAGGGATCAAAAGTTGCTGGCATCAGTTATTAATATTTTGTGATTGGAAACAATAGGACTGTATAACAGCTTTCACATGTTTATCAAGCAGGGAATAAGAAGCATCTCCTGGGTTTAGACACTGACGTTGGACCGATTAAATTAAAGAATTTGCAGTCCAACCACAAACATCAAACTTGCCAGTTGCATGGTAGCTTTTAGCGCTCTCTGCCACGACTGAATGCATCAGCAATCCAGTCATTGTGGTTTGAGAAGACGTGCAGCTGTTACTCTGTGGCTAAATCACGCCACCATTCCACTCGTACACACACTTGGCACTAGGGAGCCAATAATTCAGAACAGAGTTCGAATATGGCTGCAGAGACAAACCAGCAGGCAGAGTTTATTCTCCTGAACGTGAACCAGATGTCCTCAGCTGTAATGACATTTCTCTTACTCTGCCATGCAATTATTGCTTCCTGTGTGGTCCTACTCCACGGCTTGCTTTGTGCGTTCTCAGAGAGTGGGATCACCTGCGTGGAAAGTAGCTTTTAGTCACGCCGGGTGTATGGATTTCCCTTAATGAACAGGAGTTGATAAAAGTGGGTATCAGGAGGGGGAGAAGCAGAGCTGAATACAGTGGGCATGTCGCTCTCCACCTCTGCATCCATCCCTCGGGGAGTCGAATTGGGTCTCTGGGGGATTAGGTTTCTACCTCTGTGTTTGACTCTTCTCTTTTCTCACACTCTCTTTCATCCTTTGAGGTTTGGTTTGTCCTTGACTGGCTGACAGCTCTCCAATGGCTGAAGTGTTGGCAGCAGTTAGGAGTAACTCCCTTTTCATCACACTTCCATCAGGGGTAAAGCGATTATAAAGCAGTCAGATAATGTTTTCGTTTAAAACCCAACAGTATGCCGAGCCTGTTGGTCATCTGTTCTTTATACCTCTGCAGATTTCAGGCACAACTTTGATAGACTTTAATATCACTTGTTTTCATCCCTCTGTGCCAGCAATAGCAATATCTCTGGAATAACTTGAGGGAATGTCTTTAAATTTTGCACAAACATTGACTTGGACTGAAGGATGAACTGATTAGATTTTGGTAGTCAGGCTTATTGTGACCTCGCATCAGTCCCATGCTCATCAATGTGATATCTCTTGAACACTTATTTAGAATTTCTTTAATTTTCATAAATTAGGGTAATCTTAATTGTTTTTGATGGTCAGAATATTTTTAAACCGAGTTTAGTTAAAACTTAGACTTATTATGACAATATTATACACGTATGTCTCATATGATAGGAATGGAGTGATGATATTTTCTAACCAAATAACAGAGTTCACCAACATAATGTTTTGTAGCCATTATTCAACACCAATTCTCAGGAACAGAGCGGGAGATTGTCACTATACTTCATTTTTGGTCAAATAGAGAAGTGGTGACAGTAATCTTGGGTTTTCACCTTGAAATTGGGCTGATTATACAGATCATCTGTGCTGCTGGGTTCAATGTGTGTGAAGAATCCATGTTGCTGCAACATCCAAATTTGAAGGTCCAGAAGCTCTATGATGTTAATGATACTGAGATTCGGGTGATTGATGTTGCACATTGTGATAAAACTACGACAACAACATATGCTGTATGGGGCCTCGCTTCGAGGACAGTGGTCATACCAAAAGTGGAAGTCTTCACTCTGCATTAATATAGTAGTTTAAATTAATAATAAAATTTATTTATACAGCACTTTTCAAAAAGACGGCATTGTGAAAGTCATCTGTGTCAAATCAAATTTAAATTTTATTTGTATAGCCCAAAATCACAAATTACACATTATTTCACTGGGCTTTGACAAACTGTACAGACGTGACATCATCTGCCCTTAGACCCTCGAACCGGGTGAGGAAAAACTTTAAAAAAAAACCTAAAAAGGGAAAATAAGAAACCTCAGGAAGAGCCACAGAGGAGGGATCCTTCTTCCTAGGACAGACAGACGTGCAATAAATGTCACTTGTACAGAACACAAAAACATGATAACAACAGTTCATTTAGAATGCATAAAACATCCATGAGTCCCAGAGTCTGTGGATTCTATGAGTCCGGATGTATGGAAAGTCTAGTGATCCAGACGCAGGTGGACTCTGTTGGTCCAGGAGTCATTGTACTCCATGTAGGAAGATCTGGGTGTTGCTGAGTCCAAGAGTATGTAGAATCTGTAAATCCAGGGATATGTGAAGTGTAGTGGTCCAGAAGCAGGTGTAGTCTATTGATCCAGAAGCCATTGTGATCTGTGGGTCCCGATTTGCACTTGGAAATCCAGCCTAGGATCCAAGTCACAGGATCCAAGTCACAGGATCTCCTTTCCTAATGTGGCCAGGGGGCATCAGGCAGGACCACAGCAGCACCTCCCACCGCGACCTAGAAAAACCTGCAGGATGGTAAAGCACAACGACTCCGGGGAAGAAGTAAAGTTAGTGTAAGGATATGGACATTTACAGGAGCAGAGAAGGAGTCGGAGTCAGAGGGGGGAGAGAAGAAAGCTCAGTGAATCATGGAGTGTTCCCCCAGCAACCTAAGCCTATAGCAGCATAACTAAGGGCTAGATAGGCCAGCCTTAACTATAAGCTTTATCAAAAAGGAAGGTTTTAAGCCTACTCTTAAAATCAGAGAGTGTGTCTGCCTCCCGTACCAAGACTGGAAGATAGTTCCACAGGAGAGGAGCTTGATAGCTGAAAGCTCTGCCTCCCATTCTACTTTTGGAAATTCTTGGGATCACCAATAACCCTGCATCCTGGGAGCGTAAGGTTCTGGATGGGCGATAGGGTACTATGAGCTGTTCAAGATAAGATGGTGACTGACCATGAATAGCTTTGTAGGTGAGAACAAGGATTTTAAATTCTATTCTGAATTTAACTGGGAGCCAGTGCAGAGAAGCCAGTATGGGGGAAATATGGTCTCTGATATTAGTTCTAGTCAGTACACGCGCTGCTGCATTTTGGATTAACTGAAGAGTTTTTAAAATTTTGTTAGGGCAACCTGAAAATAAAGAATTACGGTAGTCCAGCCTGGAAGTAACAAACGCATGAACTAGTTTTTCTGCATCTTGTTGAGACAGGATGTGCCGGATTTTAGCAATGTTACGGAGGTGAAAGAAGGCGGTCCTTGAAATCTGTTTAACATGTGATTTAAAAGACAGCTCCTGGTCAAAGATAACACCCAGGTTTCTGACAGTGGTGCTGGAGGCCAAGGCAATGCCATCCAGATTAACTATGTTGCTGGATAATGAGTCTCTAATGTGTTTGGGGCCCAGCACAATGACTTCAGTTTTGTCAGAGTTTAACATTAAAAAGTTATGAGACATCCAGTTTTTAATGTCTGTTAATTAGCTAACTGATGGGTTTCATCTGGCTTCATTGATAAGTACAGTTGTGTGTCATCTGCATAACAGTGAAAATATGGAGTGTTTTCTAATAATTTTACCTACAGGAAGCATATATAGAGTAAATAGTAATGGTCCAAGCACAGAATCTTGTGGGACTCCATGACTAACCTTGTCATATCTTGATGATTCATCATTAACATGAACAAAATTATATCTATCAGATAGGTAGGACTTAAACCATCTTAGAGCAGATCCTTTAATGCCAATTTGGTGTTCCAGCCTCTGTACTAAGATGTGATGATCGATAGTGTCAAAAGCTGCGCTAAGATCTAATAAGACTAGTATAGAGATAAGTCCCGCATCAGATGCAGTGAGGAGGTCATTTGTAACTTTTACCAATGCCGTTTCTGTGCTGTGATGCTTTCTAAAACCTGATCGAAGCTCTTCAAATAGACTATTATACTGAAGAAAGCCACATAGTTGTTTCGCTACTGCTTTCTCTAGAATCTTTGAAAGAAAGTGAGAAAGTGTGCACAAAGATCCACAAAAACGATTGAAAATGCAGCAAATACCAGATTTTTTTTCCCTTTAAGCTAGGGTTTGTAAATGTAGGGAATCAAATACGGAAACAGCGTCTCATGCTTTTGAGGTTCGTGTAGACTTGCTGTACATTTTAAACATCATGAGACAGACAGAATTTGCAATGAATCAATCATGTTTTGTGGCTCTGATGACCAGATTAAAAAACAGCAGCTGACTGCTTTTCGACTTTTCATCAGCATGGCTTGGAGTTTCGCTCAAAGTGATAATTTAACACCACCGATGAAACCTTTTAGTCAGATCTCCCAAAATGTTAATCTGGTACAGGATTCGTCACTGTCTCACCTCAGCGGCACAAACATTTGATTCGTTTTTGTCCTCAGTTTCACGCAGAAGAAATAGAGCAAGTAGGAACCCAGGAGAAGTGTTCGCTTTCATGTGGGTAGTGCTGCTTTCACCGGATTTGGAAGGTCCTCCACATCCATGAGTAATGTGGATTCTGTTTAAAAGGGCCTTGCATCATCAGCACAGCTGCAATCAGCAACCTGTAGCTGCCTGCAGGCTTACAACCCAACGACTTACTTTAAACTCTGAATTACTTCAAATATTATTAACCATAGGTGCAGTCATATTCTTATTTAAGTGGAGCTAATACGTCCACTTGAGAATGGAGGTGTTTTTTGTGGGTTATATACTTGGTAAAACAAAGTATATTTGAGCTTAAATAATTTACTTTAACTGAACCAACCTTATCAAAACAACATTTGTACAAATTTGAAAGTATGAACTACATGGTTTCAAGGACACTGAGGACAAACACTCTGTGTATTTACAGATCCCAACAGTACATTTTTTTTTAAAAACTTCACTGCCTCTGTAATAGCGAAGATTTAATTTCGGTTCACAAGGAATCGCTTCAAAGGAGGAAGCTGTTCAAAGACCTGGGAGCAGCCAGCAAAACTTTCTTTTTTTTTTTTTTACTCTGCACCCTTCACTCTTCAAATTAATGCAAGAAACCGCTTAAACATCAAGCCTGTATATACGTGTATAACTGTCAAAAGATGCCATGGCAGCATCTGCTTATCCAAGGGAGAAGAAACACAAACATTACCTGCTGTCATCAGTGCATCTATATGTTTCAAGTGCTTAATGTAAATAAATTCTTATCCGGGTTTCAAACAAAATACAAAAACAAGCCCACAGATTGTTTAGACATATACTAAATAAAGTTCTGCTAAGAAATTAGACACTTTTATTGGCTTAATATTGGCTAACATGACTAAAATGCTAAGCTAAAAAACTCCAGGTTTTGACACCAACTCAAACAAGTAGCTAATTTACTTTTTAATGATTCAAACCTCGACGTGTCTTTTCAAGTTAGGTGAAGGCATCCTGGGCACCAACTTTTCATTTTTACAATGTAATTAAAGGTGTCGGTGAAGTTGTTGATCTCACTTAATGGTTCTTTTTTAGTAGGAATGTGGGGGCTGGGACCCACCAACCCAATGCCTTACCACTAAGAACTAGCTATAACTACCGTCACTTTTAAAAGATCGGGTCAAGACAGTTGCAGTAGAACACCCAGCAAAGATGTCAAGTAGCTTGTATTTTCAGTAATAGCATGTAGCAGGTATCAGGTAGACACAGGTTTTTTTAACCACGGGTAGACTCACTTGCAATCGACATTTGGCCGCGTTCATGCTGCCAGGGGACCAGACGGTCTTTATTTTTCCTAGCACCAACACAAGGAAGCACTAGAAACCAACATGGAGGCCAGTGGCGACGCTACCTTGGTTACCATTTGTCTTCAGTCTGTGTTTCAAACCCAGCTTCGGCTTAATGACTTTCAAGCTTTCAAGAGTCGAATAATCTTCGACTCTCAAAGCTCCTCACAATTTACTCACCACCGTCTGGATC
>KV751421.1:423676-438373 GCA_001698575.1 Mola mola
AGGAATTAGTATATACATCCGGAACTAACGTTTACATCACAGCTGAGCCAAGCTCAAGCCATGTCTCCTGCGGGGACAATCAACCTGGGACTATACCCTGTTCATTTACATTCACATTGAACTGAAAAGCCCGACGTTAGCAGGATTTTTGGAAGAGATATCTGCGAAGATAAAAGTGTAAGCAAATCAGCCTTTGATTCTTACTCTTGCTCGCTCGATAATGCCCGATTAGAAGAAGAAAATGGCAATTGTGTTGTAAGCTTGTTAGTTGTTGAAGAAGTAAGAAGCAAAGTAAAAATAATTAAGGAGAAACCACGCAAAATGTATGAAATCATGGATTTCACAGGCTCAAAGAGCTGTTCGTCAATTCAACAGCCAATGAGAGCAAACTGTCACACTGTTCATCTCTAGGCCCGTCAGCCCAATCAATGTAAATCAACAATTAAATTACTAAATTACTAAATTCTTTGCTGCTGTTACTTTTTACAGTAATGATTTCCCAAACCTCAATGTGCTATGTTCAAAACACTGTCACTTTTAATAGATCAGATCAATGACTCAAAAATTGGAATAGTTGTTTTTGTTGAATGACTAATACGTATTAACCAACATACATTCTTCAGCTACTCTTTAGACATATTTTGTGTCTGACAAACTCTGCCAATTTGGCAAGTTTCCATCTAGTTTTGAAATGTGTAGGCACATTTGCCTTACACTCAAAATGTCTCAGTGTCTCACCCAAATGGAAATTTGGCAAGAGAATGATTTGTACAGTAGGAAGTTTGAATTTAAATACAGCATACAACAATAGACAAAGATACTATAAAAATGCAATAATTAAAAGAAATACCTCAAGGGATGTATGACCCCTAACAGGATAAGCGGTAGAAAATGGATGGATGGATGTAATCTTCATTGTTGCACATTTTGTGCTCCATATTTATGGGAATCAAAAATCATAGCACCATTTAAGGGCAGTCCAACCAACTCAGACGCAATCTGCTGGCTAAAGCTGCCTGTTTGTCTGTTTTCTGATCCAGCCTACTTTATTTTTCTCACCCAGAATGAGCTGGAAACCGTCCGCTGGTCACCAGCGCTCACACATGAATATATGGTGTCCCACAGGGAACAGGAGTCATGCTGAATATTAAACAAAAGCTTTGTCATTACTGACATGCACACAAAAGAGCTTCTGAACACTAAAGGATTAGTTAGTCCACTTCTAATCACGCCGCGGTGTTACTCTGCACTGTACTGTCACGACACTCCTCATGTGTGTTTACTGGTTATGGCAGCTTTGATTCACCATTTTGAAAACAAAAAATGAATCATGAACAGTGAGTCATGTAACAAAAACACAGCATAACTCATAACCGAGGCAGTTTTTATTTTTACTATTCTTCATCATTTCCCATGAGCCGATGTGCCAGAGGTGCCGTACAGTACCACTGCAGCAACACAATCAATCATGAGTTGATTCCTGCTCACATGTGCTGGTTGCTAGAGAAACAGCTGGACAACAGGTAGAACACAAGAGTGAAGGAAAACTTCAGAATAAAGGTGTAAGAGATGAGTGAATTCATTTGAAACTTGCCGGGTTAATTGTGTTTAATGAGGCCCACAGACCACGTCCTGCATCTCCTTAATGCTGTCACGTAGTTGCATGAGTTATTTTTTGCTATGTAATCTGAACAAATAATAATTGCAAACACAAATCATTCAGTGCATTGTTTTCTTTCATTTGAGTGAGATTAAATAGGATATTAATCTCGAATTAAAGAGTCTACTGTTTTGCTAGAAGCTGCATAGGTACAGCAATGTTGTGAAGTGAACGCTAAAGTCACCATGATAACATGGCGACATATTTCAGATATAATGCCCATCATCTTAGCTGACTGTGTGAGATTGCTGGCCTTGTCTGATTAGCATGACATTGCTGAGAGGAGCAGAAATGATTCACAGGAATTTAGTTATAAGCCAAGATGTTGGTAAAGATTTAGCTTAGAGGACGGCCAGTGAGGAAACCAATATTATGATGATGTATCCTGAGATGAACATTGTTATCTGAAAGAGCTTTTATGGCAATTCATCAGATGAAGTTTTTCACTCAAAACTACAAATGTGAAACTGGAAGCACTCCAAAAAGTCACCAAAAGTATCACCAAAGTCATCAGTTGAAGTGTTAAGATATTTTAGTTTCGAACAAAATGGTGAGCAGACCAGCCAAAAGACTGATATTCAGTCTTATTATGAGAACTATAACTGCAACAATTTCAGGACTTTTGGTGATGGAAATTTGGCATTTGAAATGGGTATTTGAAAAAGTTTTGTTGGCACAGAAACAAATATTTGGCACTGAAAAAAGAATATGATTTTCAAAATTTTATTTTAGATTTTTTTTTAATGCGTGTTTTGATGTGTTTTTAATGTTTTTTCTTGTGTGCTCTCAGTTCCATTTCATTTGTCAGCATTTCAACTGTCAAGCTGTCAATGCTCATGTTAGCTATCCAAGCTAACACTCTATGCAAAAAACAGTACCGCTGAAACTGCGCTGTAATTGGAAAAATACAAACATTAAATGATGATTTCATATTTAGTTTTAATTCATTTCAATGACACTGTAAATTTATCAGCTAGAAATGCATTGATGCATCTTCATTGTTTCTTCTTAAATTTAGCTTTTATTTCCAATTCCAAAATTTATTTTCAATGTCAAATTCACTCTCACTGTTCTAATCCCATATTACATGTACTGGATGATATATTTGTTTCAGATATAGTAACTATATTTATACTTTGAGACCATTTGATGCCTCTAATATATAGTAATAATAAAATAATAATGCAAGTTAACCCTGTTTTTAATAGTCATCGGAATTGAAATGTGGAACAAATTTTAAAATTAATTGAATTTAAAAACATAAAAAATCCACACCCAAAATTAGAATCCAATTGAGTAACAATCCTGCCTGTTATTGTGGCATCATGTTGGCTAAATTGATGATTCATTTGAATTTGTGACAATCCTATGTAACTAGAAACACTAGTAAACCAAAGGAGCAATAAAGAGGTCACAAATTATCTGGGTTTATACACATAAAACAGTGTGAATAATTATTGAAGCCTAAATGAAGCTGCAGTCCCTGCAGCCATAATGGTAGCATGGCTAAAACTAAACCAACTGTAGTGGAGAAGCCAACTATTCCTGTGACTTTAGAATCATCATTAAAGAATAATGAACAAAATAGTACTAATAAATGAATAATTAGTTGGAGCCAGAATGTGATTAACATTCGAACCTCTGTCAGTAGCAGAAGGTAATGTATGTAGTGGAGTGTGTGATGAACTGTTTTTCTCCTCTCCACAGCTGATGTGAAGCAGCGCAAGGCTAAAGACTCAACGTTCTCCGGGCTTCATTCAAAGCAAAGAGGCATTAAACAGGTACATATGGTATGGTGCTTTCTGTTTCTACTCAGTTCTCTCCGTTTGTGTTACCTTCACCCGGAGTTTGTGAATTCAGCCATCTGGTCGTTAGTCAGAAACTTGGTTGAAAGTTAGTGGACCGCCAATACCTCCGGAACCCTGAAGGCAAATTTGTTGATTTCTTGGATGATTCAGGAGCTTGTGTCATCTTATTCCTTCTTGGAATATGGGTTGTTTTGATCAATTTTGTTCACAATCCGTCACTCCTGAGTGAAATATTCAGACTGAAGATTGTTTCATACCACAGCGGGCACATCTTCTTCACTCTCATCCATGCTGTTTTGCTATTTTTTGCTCATATTTTTTGTTGTTATTTTCCATGAGTGACATCTGGATTGTTAGTCAGCTCAGCGTGGTCAGTGTTCCAAAAACCACTGTGAGGATAACAGTCTGTTCACTGATTTTTCTGAAAAACATTTTCCTTTGTTTATACCACCATGGCATTGTTTTTGGATGAATGCAAAAAAAAAAAAATTATAATTTTCCCTGGAAGTTGTCAAAAAATTCTTGAAACAGTGGTCTGTTTAAACAATAACTGCAATCAAATGAGTGAGAAAAGATTGTTAGATAAGGCACAATCAGTTTTGGTTTGTTTAAAAGTTTAAAAGTATTGTTAGATCACAGCCATCCTAAATTAACTTGTGTCACAGCTGAGAAAAGTAACTTGGAGTATTTTGCATTTCCAGAAATGACAAACTATTTACAATAACAAAGTTTTATTATTGTCATGCATACAATGATATGCCCAGCCCACATGGGCTTACAAGGCACCAGCAAATCACATATGTCAGGGTCAAAGTGCAGCTTATGCGTCATTGGACACTAAACAAAGAGAAAGAAATAACTACTTTTAGCAATTGTAAATTTTTTTTAGCAATTTTTTGGTGGGGGATGTGTCAAGTGGTAATTGCTTTAATAGATAATTTTCAGAAAATAGAATTAAAAATGCCCAAATAGGAAATTAAATATTCCTTTTGTTCAGAAAAAATACATCTACGCTCCTTCTGAATTCACATTTCTCTCTTTCACCAAAGAACAAACTTCATTAATGTCCTTGTGAACGAGGGATTTAATGAAATGCTGCAACTCAGTTGAATATTGCTAAAATTACGTCTCTTCAAGGTGGTTGAAATCTAAAATGAGTCGTCAGACGTTTGCAGAAAATGCGCATGTGATTTTTTTTTCTTCACAACCCCTCTGGCTCCACAGTGCCATGATCCATTTTCATCCCGCCACAAACAGAACGAAGAAGAGAGACAGCAAATGGAGGAGTAGAGGAGAAGAAGATGTCCTCTTTCTCTAGATTCTGTGTCCATCCAGTTTCTAAGAGGCGACCTGAACATTCTGATCCAGGAGTTATGTCTGTATCGTGGCATCTGCAGGCAATATTTTCAGATGACCATCGAGTTGTTGGAGAACCTTTGGGGACTGTTATCTGAAGAAAGCTGATAAATTCCCCATGAACCCCAGATCTGATTGTGGAGTAGCCCCTTTTTCATACAGGAACATCAGGTACATCTTTATCGAACCCAACCAGCTTGACAATCTCAAGACAAATGTTATACTTGACTCAATTGCTCAAGTACTTCTTGCGGTAAAAAAAATTGGATGGTTTTCCCATCCATCAAGTTCCGTCCAAATGTTTTTCCCCCCATTAATGTTTCACCGCAGTGTGCATACATTAATAACAACCAATTAAATCGCTTTCAACAAACTTTTACATGCAGATTTTTTGGACTAAAATCCATGCTTGCTTATTTTGTGACATACGGCTTCACTCTGATTTGATTTAAATCACTAACCCAACTCAAACTGACGCAGTAACATCCTGATCAAATTAAGTCCAATTAAAACTTAATATCACTGTCAAGATGCCTTTGAGTTCATCAAACATTAATTTATGCTGTTTTCATTTTTGAAAGTATCGACTGATTCTCTAAACCCGGTGAAACATGTAGCACATACATGTAATCATGCCCACACACGCAGTGTGACAGTGGCAGACGGTGAGCTCCACTGTTCCGTCCTCAGCCTTATTACTTTTAAGAACGTTTACTTCCCATCAACGGTAACACTAACTGATGTTTAAACCATATATGTCCCGCTCAGATTAACCCATATTTTGTTTAAATTGAAGACTTAAGGCTTCACTTAGCCTGTATAGACTCAAGCTAATCAATTAAAGTAACATTATCCTTTAAAGCCACTGTCAGTCTGAGCAGCAAAGAATATTTGTCTCACAGAAGGTGATGTTGAAGATTTTAGCAGCTTCAAACTAACAGGCCGGAAAAGCAGAAGTGGCCGCACTGACAGAATCATGACATCTTGGCCAACAGCGAGTGTGGTAGTGTTTTAAGTTAGTGTTGAATAATTAAACTCTATGAAATGTAGGCTCTATTTTCAGAGACAACTTGTTCACTTGTGCATTGTCACCACAGGTCATTACATCACATTTATTTCAGTTCAGCTGTGAGAAGAACAGCATGTCTTATCTCTTTATGCAACGTCATGTTCAGCACGTCACAATTCAGGCATCTCATCACAAATTATCATTAAACTTTATTCTAATTAAGGATGTGCCACAGGATTTAGTTTTCTTATCTTTCTTTTTTCTTTTTTACTTTACTGTCGTTTCTGAGTCTTAGTTCTTAGTTTTGTGGCATATTGCAATGCCATTTCAATGTTGAATAAGTATGTTATTCTTTTTTGTTCTACATTCCATTTATTTACTGTAATTTTGTGTTCACACTTTAAGCTACAGTTCGCTGAAACTTGTCATACAAATGTTATCCTTTTAGATCACATCCACGGTGACATGTTGACTTCTCTTTGTATTTTTTTTTTTTTTTAAATCAAAATTCTGGTCTGTTTATTATTCTTTAAGACAACAAGTCAGTGTTTGACAATTTTGTAAGACAACATCTGAAAGAAATGTGCATCTACTTATGGACATTAGCCTTGCTAACTTAACGAGTTAATGTTAATGCTCAGCAGAGAGAGACACAATTATATTTATATTTTTGAAATAAAAAATAGTTCCTCCATGAAACTGCTCACAACAAGGTCTGTGGATTATCTTTAGGAGAGGGGGATAGAGCTAGCTTAGCTCATTGCTACAGGGTGCTGCTAGAATGGTTCACAAAGAACTACTATATTATTCTGAACGACATCCACGAGAAACAAGTGTCAACAGTACTGAGTGAGGCGGTGAAGGTTGTTCTGTCTGTTATGTTCCATGCTCACTCTTCAGTACAAATCCTCGCCTTGATCCGCTCCGTTTGCCCCGTTAAAGTTACTCCATCAGTTTCCGTTTTAAACGCACCACAGTGTTCCCAACATTGACAGGAACCTGTTGTGGAAAAATCTGTGACTTAACGGGTTCCCATCTGCACTCGAACACAGCTTCTCACAACTCACACAACTTCTCCGTTGCTGCTCATAAGTAAGGAAGCAAGACTATATTAACCCAAAACTGGGGTTGGAGTGCTTCATTGAAGTAGTTGGTGATTTGGATAATTAAATTGAAATTGCAAGTGGCCATCTGTTCAGAATTCAGAGCAGGAACGTTGGTCAATACGGTCCTTCCACCTCCACCCTCAGGGACGCCCCCCATCTTTAAGTATTCTTCATCCACCTGCTTTTATTTGATATGAATCTCAGGGCTGCTGCAAAGTCAAAGTGTGTGAAAGAAGATAATTTGCCTGCCTGGCTTGATTTATGGTTATGATGGATGTCCCTCAAAGCAACACCATGTTGCAGATTTTCATAGGTGGATTCCAGTGAGGATGGAGAGAGAAGAAAGGTAGCAATTAACTCTGTGAAAACACTCCCCCATTCCTCCTTTCTCTACTTCTTTGTCACAGTGCTTTATCATCACTTATTTACTGTGAAGTCAAAATTCAACCTTCAGTGTGTTTAATAAATTTACCAAAGCAGATGCATTTCAGTGAAGACAGTACGGATGTAACAATGCTGGTTTCAAGATTTCTGTGGAAAAAATTTTTTTAAGTGAGATTTAAGACCTAATGTGACCTTTTATTACTTCTTGAAGAAAAAGGACAAAATTCTGTTTTCTTTATCAAAAAATCCTTTTTCACTTGTGACGTAGGGAGGTGATGCACATACAATGCACATTTCTTTTTCTCTGTAAATGAGAAAATAGTAAAACATCTTCCATCTTAAAGCTACGGTTTGGAACTTCTGGGAATCAAATATGAGACTTGCATGGAAGCAACTCCCCCCCCCCCCCCAGCGACATGTTGGCAACAGCGTACCGATCCTTCCACCGCGTTCAAAACCGCTTTCCTTCTGCCGCATCATTGAAATGACTGAAAGCAGCAGTGTGAAAACACCTCAACACAAACTCACACGATACAGTGACAGCGCCACCTGCTGTTTTAAAACGTGTCTCTCGACTCATTTAACATCTCAACCGACTCGAAGACTCACATATTTTTATTGATTTTCAACCATGTCGCAGTTACATCCCTCAAAGTCAAAATCATCTCACTTTCATGCAGCTGAAGCTCAGAGACTTAATTAGTAGCTAACATTTAATGATGCAAAGTAAACACCTGGATGTCAAAATATAAATACCGTAATGGAAACATTTTAGCTTATCAGCTGATAATGAATTTATTGCCGATAAGCAGTCAGTATTGTAAGAAGCCAAATTGCTGTCATTAAATTCATACAGTAGGTGGCAATGTTCATCTTTCTAATGCAGTTGTTTTTTTTCACTTGCTTAATTTTCCAGGATTCGAATTTTTGTTGATTTCCACCAACATCATCTGGTTTTTAGTCTTTAACGAAGATTAATCTCCGGATATATCCTCTCAAAAAACAGCAAGTAGTCCATTACAAAATAACTCCTGCAACAGACTGAACATTAAAAACTTATTATTTGTTGGCCCACATTGACCGTTAACATACTTATTGACGCTTATACAGGTGTGGCATCGCACTTGGTGGTTGCAACAGTATTTAAAGCCAAACTCATGTATTCAGAGAGAGGCAGAGCCACACGTTTGAGGTCTGCCCACGCGGATCCTCGCAGAGGCCGTCTAACATTGTTCTCTCATTATGGATGCAGAGAGATTAAATCATCTGGGTTTATCTGTCCCCTGCGCCGTTCTGATGGATGAAGGCAATCAGGCACTCAGGAAGCACACGTGTGTACGCTGCACTTCCTTCCAGCCACTGTATGATTTATTGGACCGGAGCGTGCTGTCACTGCTGGGTAATCACTGCAGAGGCAGTCACACGATCTGGCTGTGGGAAGCCCGCGGGATTCACACTCAGGTCCTGTTTCACTTTTGCATTATGCTGACTCGACAGTCCTTGACACTGTCAGCCTGTGGTTGTATTATGAATGCAAACGAAGGTGTCGCAGCCAATGAGTGTCATTCAGGAAGTAAGACTGAATTTTCTGCATCGGCAAAATGAATGTCTTCATATGGACCTTAAAAGGGATAGTTCACGGAATAATTTCCTACTTGTTAGCATTGTTTGGGTGAAGTGTAGAGCTTCATCAATGATGAAGTCACGGTTTAATAGTTGTTATCACACTGCTGTAGGTTCATGTATTCATTTTTCTCATCAGTTTGGTTTTAAGAGGTGTTTGACATAATTAGAAAAAAAAAAAAAAAAAAAAAAAAGAGGTGAGCTGTTATGATTGACAGCTGACCTCTGCTTGCAGTTGGGCAGGAAGGTGAACAGGTGGAACTGATCTACTTACTAGGTGGATTAGTATGTTTTACTAGCTATCCTATCAGCAGAACTTGGCCTTAATAGTGTACAGTGGCTGCACAGCCAGGAATTTTTCAATTGCGATCTGCCGGTTGCTGGTTCATATGGATCCAGAGTTCATCGTCATTTGATGGTGATGTCTAACCATTCTTGTGAATAAGCTTTGCAAGTAGTAATTTGAGTGGATTTCTTCAAATTTGGCACAAGTATCTACTTGGACACTGTCTATACAGACATGGTTGTAGACTGCAACCTGGCTGGTGTGTAACAGTACACAACCACCAACCAGCACTTTTCATTTTCCAGTCTTTCTCCCTGCAGCCTTCGAGCAGAGCTTCATGTTAAAAACGGTGTGGAGAACGAGCAGCAGAAAAGTGACTGTGAGCTGAGCTGAGCTGAGCTGAGGAAAGCCCTAGCTGTTTGCATGTTGTCGATCTGGCAGTCAGGAAGCCTGCAGTAGATTACAGGCAGTGAGCTAGTTTATAAGTCCTGCTGCTTCTCACGAACAGCTCCTCTGAAAGTGGTTACCCCTGAAGCCCCGGTAAAAACTCTGCATTCCTAAGAGTGTCTCTGTGGTTTAAACACTAAACAGATGTACTGTTAGGTACCTTAATTAAAGGTTGAGTGTGCTTTTCAGCGATACTGTACTGAGAGCACTTTGGGAAAATAATGGCTTAATTGTTTGAACAAACAGTTCTTTGCTGGTGTTTCTCTCAAGGAGGACTCTCACAATCCATCCCCAACTTCCCTTAAAAAGCAAATATTACAGAAAAGAAAAATAAACTCATCACTCTATAAGATACTAAAAGTCACGGCAAGTTTAAAGCCCCAGGAACACACAAACTTTGAATAAAGTTGTGGCAATTTGATGAGAAAACACAACATGCAGCAGTGTGAGATGCACCGTGAGGCAGAGAAACACACACCAGTTAATAACACGCTAACTGCAGCAGCAGGCTGTTCCTGTGCGCGTTGTTGATGAAACACCTGAAGGATCTCCAGTGTCGGCCCGCAGGGAGAAGCAGGCCACAGGATTATAGAATTTGACCGCAGCATTTCTCCATGAATTATGTGTGGCCCTTCTCTGCCTGGCTGCGTGAAATTACCAGGCTGCCCCCAGACCTATTTTAGAAGAGCCACGGCTGCTAAATGGGACCTGAGCCCCACTTTGTGTGTGTATGTGAGTTAAAAACATTAAAAACTCAGAAAGAGTAGAACCTGCATTTTGTAACACAAAAGCTTTTATCGTTGACCAGAAGCAAACCTTTTCATCTTCAACCTTTCTTCTCTCCACTTCAGTCTGAAGTGAAGGTACCAGGTGGCTCACGGTGAAACCAGAGTTTACGTCCCTGCTGCAGTGCTCCACTGATTCATGCACATGCAATAATAAGAGACACACAGCCTTTAAGCTAGAAAGGAAATCAAAAAGCAGGCTGACTATTGCTGTCTCTGACTCCTTTGGGTTACATCTTCCTTTGCAAGAAAAGTATGTGTGTAATATGTTCATGAAACCTGTTTTTATGCTCTGAATCTCTCCTCAGGAGGAGATTGTGGAGGCATACCCCTCCACAGACTACCAGATGCAACAAGCTTTTATTTTGTGAATACAAAATAGTTTAGGGCGGCACTGTGGTGCAGTGATTAGCACTGTCGCCTCACAGCAAGAAGGTCCTGGGTTCGATTCTGGGTCAGGACGTTTCTGTGTGGAGTTTGCATGTTCTCCCTGTGTCTGTGTGGGTTCTCTCCAGGTACTCCGGCTTCCTCCCACATTCCAAAAACATGCAAAACTGGGGGTTAGTAGGTTAATTGGTCACTCTAAATTGCCCGTAGGTGTGAATGTGAGTGTGGATGGTTGTTTGTCTCTATATGTCAGCCCTGCGATGAACTGGCGACTCATCCAGGGTGTACCCCGCCTTCGCCCCAAGATGCTGAGATAGGCTCCAGCCCCCCCCGCGACCCCTAACGGGATAATCGGTAGAAAATGAATGAATGAATGAAAAAATAGTTTAAGCAGTTTGAGAATAGAAAAGGTTTAAAAAAAAAAATCATGAAGTTTATGAAGAAAGACATAATCGTAACAATCAATCTGTAATCACAAACCTCTGCCAAGGCTGAACAACCCCCAACAAAGAAATCCTCAAAAGCCCTGAGGGTTTTGAGGAAAAAAGTAAGGCTGATCCATTTGTTTCCCCTGAAATAAAAACATTAGGTCAAAATAGCTGAAAAAAAAAAAAAAATCCTGTTCTAATTTTTGTTTTTTGTTTTGTTGTCTATGCAAACAGGTAAATAAACAAGACATGTCACAAAAAAGTTACGTAATCCTCATTTTGGCCACAAGAGGCACAAGTGCTCAATTTCCTGATGTTCTAAATGAGTCTAAGAATATTCTTGTTGTAATGTTTCATTCACTGTACCATATTTTATGGTAAAGTATGATGTCAAATGGTGTGGTTATGTCCTTGTCATGCAGATAGAATAAATGTTGAAAGGACTTTCGAAGTGTGAACTGAGTAGAACCAAACACTGTCACATGACCCACTGACACTTCAAAGAGGCCAGTTTGTTTACATCAAATACTGCATCAAGGGGGTTTTCTTGCCAGATTAGTCTCCTGGTAACCTGGCTGAGTCAACTAAAGCACCTCAGCAGGTGTAACTCTTTACATTATCTGCCCATCAGATGACTAAACCACCTCGGTACTGGATTTCCTGTCATCAAACCTGCGTCAGTTCATTTCAGAGGATGTTTGTTTTCCATCCAGCTGTCCTGAGATGGCTACAGTTAGCATCAGTTTCTTTAGCAACAAGTAAAACCATCTGATCATCGGGAAACTCAGTGTTCAGACAAACACCTTGAGGACATGAGATGGAAAACAAGAAAATACTTTCACCAGAAAGTATGATTCAGTTCCACCAAAATCAGTAAATAAATGTGTTTTTGTACAGTAATCAGGGAGGCCCCCAGCCCCCAGAACCACTTGGTTCCGACTCCACTCTTCTGACATGAAATCTTCCGTACTGTTGAAGATTGATTGATGGCTGGTTGATATTATTGGTTGAAAATAGCTGGTCCTTGATAATGTAAAGGAACTTCACATTTTGTTACTAGAGAAAAAATCTGATTTGATATATAAAAGAGCAGCTCTTTTTTGCTAATTTCGTTCACTCTCATTTTTAAATAACAATGCCGTGTGACTGTGGACTTTATCCAACAGGGATAAAAAGACATTTTTCATTTCTGCTAGACATTACATACATAACATCACTGTCTCTGAAATGTAGTTTTAATTGGTTTGGATGCGGTTTCTTTAATACGTTAAACTTTTCTGTGCTGCAAGTGTACAACGAAAATAATCTACCTTGTATGTCATTAAATTCAATTTATTTACAGTCAAATAATAAACTGCTCTAAACAGGGATGTTAGAGTAGAGTTTCCTTAGTTTTTAAAATGTCTTCAGTTTCTAAATATGTTGGCCTTAAATCTGAATCCACGTCATAATTTTAATATGAATGTTTGATTTGAGTTTCTGACGGTAACAAACTGCACCCGTGTTTCTGCACACTGTCAGTCTTCTGTTTCCTTTTTTAAGCCTTTTAAAGAACACGTCTCTGAGCGCCGAGGACTTCAATAACTGTGGCTTCAGCAGTTACCAGGAGATTTCTGCCGCTGTCACGCCAGCAGGAAAATAACACCCACACTCTTGATGCATGTTTTCGCTTACAAAGCCGTTTGGATTGAAGAAAGGTGTTTGAGAGCAGCAGAGTTCACTTATCATCCGATCCCATTGATTAAACCTGCAGCTGGTGTGAACTTTAACAACTTACAGCTGCTTTTTTAGTTTCAAATCTTAATGTAATCACATAATTATGACTGTGGTAATTTAATTTGATTGATTAAATTATGATTACTTTGATCTCTGACCCCTGTTGGCTTAGACATGACGTCTGTTTCTGCCCCTCCACGTTTGTAATTATGGAGGTAATTTTATGATTGCACTCAAAGTGAGCCTGGATTTCCATTACAATGCCTGTTGTGTTATGTTTTGTTACGGTGACAGCTCGTCTTGTTTGCTTCTTTCTGCTGCTTTCTTTGTTCATTCGCAGTCACGGATCTTTCTGATTAATTGTAATTCCTGCGCTGACATGAGTGATTGACAAAGATGTGCTAATAATGCTGAGTGCATGTGTAGACAAATTCTCAACATGCCAATTCGTGCCCTTTTTTTATTAACCCAGACCTCGCCGAAAGAGGCAGCAATTACCCAGAGTGCACTTGCAGTTGCAAAAACTGCGTTTAATTGCAGTGAAAGCAGCGCAGCCACCATTTTATGGCATTAAACTAAAAGACCCACACAGCGGTCAAATTAGCCATAAATATGCAGCTGAAGCCTCAATATGTCTGACAAGAGCAGGGTGGTAAATAAACAGGAATTACTGGTGTTAACTGCATCGTCTGCTGTGTTTCATGGGAGCATCAGAGCACAGCTGCTGGTTTCCAGTTAACAGTTACTTCCACGCAAAGCGTGTGCTGCAAACACAAGTGGCATGTATCTGTTGTTTGCATTTAGCTAATCGTTAGCCTGCCAATTTAGATAATACCATGAAAAACACACAGGGCCATTAGGGCAGGACACACCAAGCCAACAGTCGGCCATCAGGAATGTCTGTTAGCGTGAGTGTGTTCTGCACTGTCGGCGTGCTTTTCAGCTGATCCAACACTGATTCGACATATTGAAGTGGTGTGGGGTCGGGCACTGAGTCTCCTCGCTCTCATTGGCTGTTGAAGTGATGAAAGACGCGAAGCTCCTTGGACCTGTAGCTGATTTTGTGCGTTTGTTCCAGTGCATTGAACTCTCACAGCCACCGTAGGAGCCATCACCTCTTAATCAAAACTCCATCGAACCAAAGGGACACAATACCTTTTTCGAGAAAAGTGACCTCATCGTTTAAAAAGATTAAATCCCGGTAAACTTCTGTGTTCCTCTCAGCAGTCATGTTGTGATTAAATGTGTGGTTATTAAACTGCTCATCCTCCCCTCACATGTGACAGGTGGCTCCACGTGCATTTTCACTGGTAAACACCATCAGGGACCATAAGTGCACAGTTGGTCCTCTTCACACCCCCGCTGATGGCCCCACTTACAGAGGCATGTTCTCCTCAACACCAGCCAGCGGCCCTCCATGTGTCAAACGATCCTGCAGGGACATGCTGTCAGTGTCACTTACCCAGAACCGACGCAAACTGTGACCACAAATGTGTCGCCGCGCTTTTCTCTCCCCTGCTGTGTGATCATCTCCACCGCAGAACACGCGGTCTGCAGCATCTTTATTCACGCTGAATGAACAGAACATTTAGTATTCAGCCCTACTATTTTATCTCTAAATGCCTCATCATCTGTTGATTTATTTATGCTTTCATTTGTATATAAAAATGTATCAAATAACAAAACAGCCTGTAATTGATTT
>KV751421.1:438439-449235 GCA_001698575.1 Mola mola
AAAATTGTTGACATTTTTTTGGCCACATGGGGGCAGCACTCTTACAAGCAATCAAACTCTGTGTAGCTACTACGTGACTCTTTGCCCGATCTTCCACTCAACAACAAATTTTGGAGCTGGCCAACGAAGCCCCCAAATCTGACCGAGATCGGCGTTCAAGTAACAGTCCCCATCTGCAGTGGGTGAACTTTATAAAAGATGTCGCCGTCGACACTTTAAGCGGTTTGGCAGTTCCTGATCAGTTTTTTCGGTGTCCCAGCATGCATCGTCCTGTTGGGGCACCTGCTGCTATGGGGGTATGCTTGGTCTTCAGGGGTGTTTGGGGCTGAGGGTTTTTGTCAGGTGGTATCCACATGAATGGCAGGATCTCGTGTACGACAGCAGAACTCTGCATTGTAGCGAGCTGACCAGTGCTATTCACTTTAACTGTCGGTGGTCTTAATGTTATGGCTGATCAGTTTATATTCTTAAGCACTGTATGTTCTTTTATTTTAACGTTGGTCAGCTGTTGTATTGTAATTTTTCTTCAACAGAAAGCATTATGTTGACTGTGTAGCTTCGGTATCTGGACTGTGACAGGTTTGAATGTTCATGGTTTAAATAGTGTTATGGTGTCGGTTTCTGTGTGCGTTGCCAGGAGCAGGGGGAGGTTTCTGTCGGAGGCTCGGCCATGGAGGGGGACTGCCTCAGTTGTATGAAGTACCTCATGTTCATCTTCAACTTCTTCATCTTCGTGAGTTCACTTCTCTGTCCCTCTGTTGTTTAACTTCAGAGTGAAGTCCAACGAAACAAACCCGTGAAGCTGGAAGAGCCTTAATTTGTTCCTCAGTCTAGATTTATGTCCGTTAAACTGGTTTGTAAGAAAATAATGTTGTTTCCAGCTGAAAGAGAATAAAAGGCAGAATGAAAAAACAGTGGAGTTTACAGTATTTGACTTTATTATTCACATCCTGCAGTGGATTTTTCACTGGTCAGCATTATTAGAATTTATGTACAGTGTTTACCTGTAATGACTGAATGAGATACCAGGTAACATTATCACTTCAAGAGGTCATAAATTGTTTATTAAGTTTATTTCTATTGACATTTTCTTTCTTCAATTGAGAATTCCTAATTTTGAGCGTCCCAGTGTGACTTTCTTTTTCTGATTTGCTGAATTTTAACTTTGAAGGGAACTTCACCCTAAAATCCCCAAAATAATATGGTCAAACTTCAATTAAAAGCCTGACTTTTGTTTGCTCCACTCACTTGATTCAGTCTGGGTTTATTTGGGGACAGGTGTCTATGTGAATTGAAGTTCTTTCTGTATTTTGTTTTATATCTGTTGTGCTGTTTATTAATCACAAACTTGTGATACCATTATTAATGTATTAACCCTCTCATTACTAGCTGGGTGGCTCCTTCCTGCTGGGTGTTGGTGTCTGGGTGCTGCTGGACCCAATGGGCTTCAGGGAGATTGTGGCTGCCAACCCCCTTCTCTTCACGGGGGTCTATGTCATCCTGGCCATGGGCGCCATGCTGTTCCTGCTGGGCTTCCTGGGCTGCTGCGGCGCCATCCGGGAGAACAAGTGTCTGCTGCTGTTTGTGAGTCTGGTTTACTGTTAAACAACAGCCGTGTGGTCATTTTGTAAGAGTCAGAGTGGATCATTCATGTTGTATACAGTTGGGACCCACCAGAGAGCTCAATGCAAGCAATATTACAGAAGTGGGTGGCCTTTAACAGCAGCACAGCAGCACATCAGCGATGCGGGCAGGTGGGAGGTGAAGGATTTCTGACATTGATTAATGATAGTTAAAAAATAATTTCAAAAATTCACAATATGTGTTTGTTGAAAATTTCTGCTTCAAGCCATATTTGTTAGTTTTTAGCCAATCAAAAACACAATTTTCACCGCGATCACAAATTTTAATGTGACCCGACTGGCTGCACACCAGTGAAGGACACAGCTGTGCTAAATGGGCACGTCTGTAATCGTTTGGTCTTAAATAATGAGAGAATTTCACTATAATGAGATGATGGAGAAACTGTTCAGACAGTGAGCAGAGTCGTCCGATCTGCTCAGTGGCAGGTTAAGAGCGTCATTGTTTCATTGAAGCACTGCCAAAATAAAAGTCTTTATTAATTATTTTATCCAATCACTTACTCCTCTGCACACAGACCTTGACTATCACAATGCCCAGCAACATTCCAAAGCAGACAGCAATTCCTTTTTTTTTAATTCCTAAAGTAACGATTCCTTTATTCTAACATACGGATTTTATTTTGACTGTATTATTTATTTTCCTCCCAAACCATTTAACGACCCTCAGAAATGATCTCATGACCTATGTGGAGGTTGAGACCCTCAAGTTGAGAATCACTTGCCCTAATTTAGACAGTTTTAGCATTAGTATGTGCATGTGTGTTATTTATGCATTGATTTTTCTGAACTCTCAATACTTGCACTCATCGTTTTTCCATTAAAAAATAAAAATATGATGAAAAATTGCTGTCAGGGAATCTGTTTTTGTTTACATGGGGTTTATACTTACTATATTTCATAAATGCTCTGTGCTATGATTCATATCAGTGCATAAATGTGGGCTGAGAATGTGGGAAGAGACAGTTACTGCTCATCCTTCATCCATGTTATGTAAAACCAGAGTCAAACTGCACAAGAGTGCCATCTAGTGGAGCTGAATGTAGCAGCATTTATTCAGTCTTCATTATAAACTGCCAGTGTAAACTCTGTTGTGTACTTTAGATGTTTGTTTATTGTATGTAGTATTCTTGACTCATATTTTTCTCTCTCTCAGTTCTTCATGCTCATCCTCTTCATCTTCCTCGCCGAGCTTGCTGCGGCCATCCTGGCGTTCCTCTTCAGGGGGCATGTGAGTACAGACTCTGGGTCAGATACACACTGTGAACATCCTGAAGGGTGCGGACATGTTTACTGTGAAACTCCATAACTGAGGCTGTAGAATAACAATACAATAAGTGCTGATGTCATAAAGTCTGTGGTACAGTTTGACTCCATTCAGAGACCTGCAGTCAGTATATCACATGCTAACTTAACACAACACCCATGGAAGGTATTAAATGTTAGTTATTAGTGTTTCAGTTTGGTTTAAAAGGGGCTGTCATGTAATTATTGTGTTTCATTCTTTTGATGATTTACTTATTTTATGTACTTACGCAGTCGCTGTATCTCCTGACAGAAATAATTTCAGTGTTTGTATATATTTTCAGCTGAACTTTGTTGAACCGAGGAGCTTATGTTAGCAAATTATGAGCAACAAGTGATCTGTTCTTGACACGACATGTCTCCTGATGTTTCTACCAGCTTTTTCCTCATTAACAGTTTTTTCTTTTTTCTGAATGGAAATTCTGACAATAGGAGGTTTTGTACAAAATTTAGAATTCTGAGCTATTTGAATAATGCTGCATTAGTTTTTTAATGCTAACCTGTTTCCATTTGTACGCATGTTTACGTCCAAGTAGTTCATTAAATTTTTCTCTCAGAGAACTGAGAAGCTGCTAACAGTCAGCTTTGTTTGAAATAATTTAACATGATGGAGTCACAAAGTGTAACATTTAAAGAAATCACAGCAAAGTTGAACATTCTGCAGATTTGGAAACTGTTGACTCTCGAGTAGAGCCAATTTTGAAAGTCAATACTGATTATCAATAATCCAGTAGACTGATAACTGATGACTGACTGATTTATTGTATATGTATGTGTATTATGGGTGGGAAAAATTGATTTGTGTTGTGATTATTATTATTTTTTTAATCAAAAAAAGAAAAGAGACAAAAAGAATTGTCACTCACTGGAAAATTAGGCCATTTAGGAACAGACAGATTCATCAAAGCTGTTGTTAACAGTATGATTGAACTTTTGTTTTCTATAATCACAATTCAACAACTGTTGAATCACAGTATGTGTAGAATTGCAATTTAAATCAAATTGAGAGTGTTGTGATCCAATCAAATCAGGACAAAAGCATATTGTCCCTGCCTGTCTGCAGTTAACCAGGGAGTATTTCAGCCGGGAGCTGAAACGTCACTACCAAGGCCACAACAGCAGCGACGTCTTCACCTCCACGTGGAACGCCATCATGACCACGGTGAGGCATCGCCCTCTGTCTCTCTGATCAACGCGGCGTGACCGCAATGACTCTGATCAGTGCGCTGTGCTCCCTGAACAGTTCGACTGCTGTGGCGTTAGCGGCCCCGACGACTTCGAGGAGAGCCTCTTCAGGCTCCTCAGCCCCACTAAGCTGGTCCCCGAGGCCTGCTGCCGGAGGAGCAGTTACCTTGGAGACGTGGGAGTGAAGCAGTGTGTGAGCGGCGGCGTGGCTTTCAGACACAACAAGGTCAGTAACGTGGACACACGTTCTCACAAACACTCATCCCTAAAGGCTCAGCAGGGGGGAGACCAGACAGGTGGACTTATTTCTGCATAATATTTTCTTACTATCACTGACGGCTGCATGTACAGACGTACATTTAATACTTCACACAGAGTAAATATATGGAAATGTTGTCTCAGATCTCATGTCCATTAGGAAGTATTGTTACTATTATAATCTCTCATTAGACTATTTGATTCAAATTTAATTTAAAAGTAGTTTAATCACTCCAAACTGAATTTGTCATCTTATTTATGTGTGTCAAACATAATAACAAACAGATCATTTTTATTTTCGATTGCTGGTAGGGAAAAAAAAGGTGAGTATAGATTTCAGGGGAAACTGTGGCAGTCAGCTGTATATTAGCATAGCTGCTTTACATTTGCTCATTTCTCCAACTAAAGACCCACTTCTGATTGGTAAACAAGTTCCAAGGACCACGTTTCCGAGTTGATGACGAGAAGACTACGTGACAGACTAAACGTGGAAAACAAACAAATGAAAGATAGCACACGATGGATGGAAAGAGGAGGTGATTAACAGTGAGGTTGCTTCTCTCAGCCTAGCGAGCTTGCAACTGGACGCAGGACCCGGCACAAACCATCGCTGTGCTCCTGCTGGCGAAGCACCTGAGCCTGGTGGACCTGACAGTCCTCTTCTCCCAGGTGCTGCTTATAGGCCGCCTCCCATTTCTACCGGACCAGACCTGCTGTGCCTGCAGGTGCTCGGCGCCTTTCGTCGCTAAAATTTCATGCACATAGGTGGAACATAACAAGACCAGAACCGAACTGGACTCGAAATGACTCTGACACGGGGACAAGTCGATAATGTTTAATCAGATCTAGGTGGATACACGAGACGGCAGTCAGCACAGGCAAAGCTCTGGTCAAAAGAAGAAACGGGCCAAAACACGAGGAGATGCTGGAACGCTGCCGCGGTGGAACAACACAGTTTATATACACAGAGGACTAATGTCTACTGACACACAGGAAGATGGGTATACAACCAAGACACTACCAAAATAAAACAACTGACCAAATGTGGCCTTGGGGCTGCAGTTTAGTGGGTGCAAATGAGCAATTTTGCTCAGCCAAGCTCGTACACCAGATTTCTGAATCTGTGGTTCCTCTCGTACGGAGCAGGATTACAAGTGCATCAACACGCCACCAGTAGGGTAAAACTGACCTCCCTCACGCCGGTCTAACTCCAGCTCACGCTCGCTGTCAGTGAGCGAACAATCCAACTGCGTCACAGTGACAGGAAGAGCCAACCTCGAAAGGATCAAAAAGGCACCACAAGGCAGTTTTACCCTGCGATAACCTTTCTGACACCTCCTGCTTTAAGCCCAAAGGGTCCGAAGGATCGTGAGGACGGGTGTTAAACACAGGCAACAACAAGGATGTTTCCAAATCGCCACTTGGTTTTCACATAAATGAACCGGCCCAGTTAGTTACATCACTTCAGTCAGATTTCGGGGACAGTGAGCTGCAGTGGGAGGCAGGTTAAACCAAGTTCAGACCAGACGGCCTTCAAAGGCTCACATTTGTCCGTGGAATCATTTGCGCTTTTGTGACCAAACGTACTTTGGACACCAGAAGTTAGTTGAAGTGAAAACGACAGCAGGACTCCAGATCACCAGACCTCCCTGTGGAGCCCCATTCCACAGGCCACAAACAGTGGTACAATAAAATATAAACCAACCAGTGTAAGACACAAATATAGTAACGTCACAATAAAAACACATCACACAAGAGTAAATATCAATAGGAACTCAAACCTGCTGCTGCGTGGTGTCTGTTTCAGGGCTGTTACTCTGCCGTGGTCGACCACTTGGAGACGTACGTTTACACGGCCGGAGCTCTGGCCATCGTGGTGCTGACAATCGAAGTACGTACTCTCGACGTTCTCTCAGCATGCTCAAGTGCTGGATGCTTTTTTTGCTTTTAAATGGGAAAACAGGTTTGCTGAGGTTGAAATAATACCTAAAATCATTTTACGTAACTGATTAAGGAACTGTGATGTGATGTTGACCAAACAGAAACTTTGATTCGAGTTGGAAGAACGACTCAGTTACATCCTGTTTATGTAACTGATCAGTAACTTCAAAAATCATGGAATCAATTTATCATACTTAATTTTATATGTTGAAACAAACCCGGATATGTTCTGGAACTGATTAATTTTTGTAGGGTTTCTGTCTGAACACCAGTAATATGTTTGATCAGTGCTAATTAGGACTCCAGATGATAACTGCAGAAAACATCAGGGCACGTAAACACCAAAACATATTGAATCACATCACGTAAACAGCTAAAACGACAACATCTGAGGTTGAAACCTCTTTGATCTGTGTGTCTGCAGCTCTTCGCCATGGTGTTCGCCATGTGTTTGTTCAGAGGGATCCAGTAAACCATCGTCACCGGGAGGAGGGCTGTAAAATATGACATGCATTTGTACAGTGGTAGTGTACGTGTCTCATCAGTCTTGTGACATCACATTGTAGTTCACTGCTGCTGCAGGACGCTCAAGTTCTTTTCTTTGAGCACAACAGACACACAGGCAGCGCCCAGCGACCCGAGGACGATTTCTCAGGACTGAACCTTGGGCGGCAGCGCCAAACGCTGAGGGCGACCTGGACGATACCACAGAAGATGCTTCGGTCCACGAGCAGGAACAGCTGGAAACACAGGATTTACAGCCTGACAGAGAGACGAGCTTCTTCAGGTCAGGGATGAGCAATGATCCTCACAACAGTCGGCGTGAATCATCCAGGATCACAAAGTCGGTCAGCAGCAGAAATCAGAACACGTTCGCTTCATTCAGCATCTTTACACTCTCACCTTCTGTGGAAATGGACAACTTTTCTCCCCCCGAGGAAAAGACAATGCCTGTCATCGGTCGACAGTCTCAGACCAAAACATCATGAACGGCTGGTGAACGATAATAACAACAATAACTGTTTTCGGTTCAGTTTGAGGCTTCATTTTTCCAAAATCCCCATCCTGGTGGCAGCTTGAATAGTGAAAGAGAAGCCGGCAGGGATCCAGTCTCAACATGATGGTGTCACAGTATAATTACTGCATAACAACACGTATAATCAGAAAAATGACCTGTTTCCTATTTAAGTGATGAAATGTGTTCATCACAAATATTCAAAATAAATATTAGGAAAAATAATCAGCGTATTTATCAGTCAGGGGACCCAAAACAACAAGGAAGCATTGACAGTAGAGCAGTCACCGTGGTAACCAGAAACAAAGATTTGATTCAAGCATACAAACGCTGACGTAAAACTAAAGCACCAATCAGATGGAAGCATGTGGGGGTGAAGCTGCTGCACACAGAATGTTTTCAGACCTCGATACAAATCACACTGACACACTTTCCCTTATTCATTTAGCCATTTTGGGCAACATATTTCAGCTCTGAATAAAGATGGCCGACTCCACTTCCTCACACTGTAAAAAAACAAAAGTGAAACTAAAATATCTGAGATGCCAGCCACCAGGGGGCAGTGCAGATGTTTTGGCTTCACTTTTGGAGATTTGTCGTCTTTACTGTACAGCCATTATAGCACAATGGTATTTAATGGACTAAGATACCCCATGACAAGCTACACCAATGAAACGGTTTTACCTGCGATGTCAGAATTGGATTGACATCACATCTATGTCCTTTCTGACCACTTTCCACTTACGGGTTGTTAACAAGTCGGAAATGCAGCTATACTGTCGTAGTTAGCACTGATAGCTAACACCAGGTGATAACGACACTGATTACATGTGCAAGCAACAAAACAACAGATAGAAGTTGCACAATACTAGTATCCATTGATTTAATTACACAAAACAAGACTAAATTGATGATAAACATGATAATGTTCAGCTTTTATTTTTGTTGATGCACAAAGCGGCCATATTGGATTCCAAGCTCGGGGCCACTGAAGTTCCGACTTAAGGGGACATTCCTGATGACCTATTCAAGGGCATTTCCAATTTCTGAGATCAAATGAAACGCACCTCCCATCTCTTCAGTGGGCGGAGTCAAGTGATTTTGGACAAACACATTACTGAGGCTGTTGCCTGTACATGTCAAGACTACAGTTGTCACAATTCTGGAATTTCTTTGATACCTTTCCTTAAAAGATAGCAATATTTTGATCGCACCCTGAAAAAGATTGAACAGTATTAAGGGTTTGAGCTTATTGACTCAGAACAGAGCAGAGCAATTTTTATAAGATACTTATTATTATTAGTTATTTACCAGTTCTGAGGGATATTAGCTGTTAGCTTTGAGAATGAATGTCTGCTTAGTCAACAACAAAACAACACTTATTATCACCAGTGTGCTGTGTCATCTTCAATAAAATCACTTCACTATTCAGAATCTATAGTAAATATTGAAAAACTTGATGTTTTTGACAAGGCTAGTCAAGACAATTCAACTGTAGATACAGATTATTTGTCATTTGTTTTATGGCTTGTTTGTATCTGTCGGCCTAATTTGTTGGCTACAGATCTCAAGGTCTCAAAGCATCAGATTTTCTTCAGATTTGTCTGACTGAAAAATCTTGCTTTTGTGTCAGAAGGTTTGCAATTCCAGTTTTCATGTCGTTAACAACGAGATCAATGACTCATATTAATTTCTCCCATAAGAATGTATGGACTCAGACCTGCTGCCAGTCTGCTGAAGGGGCGTGGCACGGACAGAACCCATGTGACACGGATACAGGAACTAACTTGTCAGTGGGTGTCTCGGTTTGTGATCCATCCACTGTCCAGTAAACCTCCACAAACGGGTCGTCCTCTGCTCGCTGTGAAGATACAACACGTGTACCGCCGTATGTGTCCGTTAACACACCTTCCCACAGCATGAATGTGTTTACACGTAAACAGGCCTCAGTGGGAGCTCGTGTTCCCCTCGTCGTGCACGGAGTAATGACCATTTTGTCTTCGCAGTTTAGCTAAGAAGAAACAAAACAACATTTTTAAGTGTGTTTGTTATAAATGGCACTGACGGACATTAAACTGACTTCTGTGGTTTTTTTTTTATTGGTGTGTCATTTCATTTCTCCTCCGCACGAATAACGGTTTCATCCAATCACAGGCTGGTTCACATGAGATTATCGCAGCTTGTAGTCCACCTGGGAACCTTCATCTCTGAGTGTTTTCATCATGTTATTTAATTCAGGCTCTGAAGATGTGAAGGTATCCAGTATTTCACCAAAACATTACAATTTTACAGAAATATACACACGGTGGACTGATTTTACTGAGTTAAAATTAATATACCAACAGATGCTGAAATTCTGTGTGCGTGCACATGTTGCCATGTTCGTGGGGGCAAATTTTGGGGCTTTTGGGGATCGCACATAACTGAAGATGGACAACATGCCTGTTACTCCTACGATAGAAAAATGAATCATTATGGAGTTCCCAGTCATCCACTTATCTGCCCAATTTTGAGCAGAGTGTGGCTGTCAATCATGACACGTTGCCTTGTTTTTGTCAAAACAAATAACTAAATCCAAATTTGTCAATCTGCCACCACAAGGGTACAAAAATCCCCGATGGAGCAGCAAGGACGGGAGCAGAGCAGGAGGTGTAGACTGGATTCAGAGTAATGGAGATGTGGCTAAAAGTGCTATTATTTATTTATTTAATTAATTAATTAACCAAAAACGCCACCTGGTGGCCAATCCTGATGATGGAAAATGCTGAGAATGTGATGAGTTCAGTCATATGACCTTTGCGCCTTCCAACAGCTGTCCTGCTTCTGACCAACTGGCCTCACTCTAATATTGTTGTTAGTCTGGCTGTGACTCATTTTGTATATCTGCTGTGTGTCCAGGAGCTGTTTCTGGTAACTCGTGGTGTTGAAGCACCTGATGAGATGCCGTTGAGTCCTGCAGACGTCTGAAATAGAGCAACTCGGGATCACATTACGAGTCCTGGGACGCCTGGTGGCTTGTAAACTGACCCAGGTGTGAAAACAAAAGTGATGGGAGGCAGCTGTCGCCTCTGAATTTCACGCTACAGCTTCCCGATATTGGTGAAGAGCACTTGTGTTGCAGCCTGCGGAGCGATTCCATCGCCAAATGAGGAGAACACCCCTGGAGCAGACTGGGACGGCGGCTCTGTACTTTGGACTGGTTCTGTCACACTTCGTCGGTGAAGGTGAGTTTCCTGTTTCACATTTTCAGATATTTGATAGACTAACTGTACCTACCTCACCTCACAGAAATCCCACAGTTTAGTAGCATGCGCACACTCAAAGCTACATGCTAACATAAACATGACAGCAGTGAACAAGACACAAAGTTCGCAATAATATTTATTACATGTAAAGCCAAAGTAAACAGCAAAGCGAAAACATTGTGAACAACAAACCTGATTAGACGCTTT